>CAHIKZ030004613.1:1062500-1097500 GCA_903632075.3 Acanthosepion pharaonis | reverse complement strand
ATTGAAGTGACTTAATGTCTGAGTGAGTAAATAATATATTTTACGTTTATTATTCGTAGTAATAATAATTTAAATTCTATTATTTGATGAAACCTAATCAAGCGTTATTAATTTTGACTAGTAATTCTTTTCATCTTTATTTCACTTGGCTGATTTCCACATTATCATCAATATTGCCTCACATTTTTATTGACTGAAGCGTCGTCAACCATTATTCCATTTTGGTCTAGGATTTCTTACATCTTAATTTCCAGAGCAAATGCTTAGACTGTGACCATTATGAAACAGCATCACATCCAAGATAAATTGAAGTCTGGAACAAAGTGTAGCACTCTCAGTACAGGACTAAGTCGTTGTCAGAGATATATTTCTCTTAGAAGAACATGCACACAGGATTCGAACCTGCGCATTTTCCTTTATTAAGATTTCTCGAATATTCAGTGATCAGATAAAATAAAATACTGTTTTAAATAAACGGAGCGTCTATTCAAATATGGTCATCCACTGAAATGAACATTTAAAGTGATAACAAATATATCGGATTAATAAGTAAAAAAAACATCATTTTTTAGAAATACACACACACACACACACACACACACACACACACACACACACACACACACACACACACATATATATATATATATATATATATGTAAGCAAATATATGGATATAGATCTGACAGTATGAAGAAAAATAAAAGTAAAAACAAAAATCCGAATATGTAATTATGCTGTTTTAATGTTAATTTAATGTCGACGTCAGACGTTTCGATCTAGTAGACCTTCTTCAGGACATATTTATTAAAACATAATTAACATTAGACGATATTCAAGTCAACATGAAAAGACGATGGACATAAGAGTAAGACTAATTAAAACAGTTTTTTCTATATATTTTTCTTATATATATATATATATATATATATATGTATCGAGCACTGTTTTTTTTTTTTTAAATAAAAACAAAAATACTAAAGAACTTCGGATTATGTACCGAACAAGTTCTTTCCTATTTTCTATATATTCCTCTCTCTCTCTCTCTCTCTCTCTCTCTCTCTCTCTCTCTCACACACACACACACACACACACACACACATATATATATATATATATATATATATATATATATATATATATATATATAGTACAGTTAATGAATCCGTTGGTGTATAATCCAAGTGATCCAAGTAATATTAAAACACACAAGTCGACCTCAATGTATTTGTTATAATAGAACAAATAAGTTTCATCCGTCTTTTAGTTTCACGTTAACATTTCATTTTTCATATAACCCCAATTTAATGGCATAAGGTCAATATTCGGGTTAATTTTATAAGATCTCTTCCCTTTAAGGCTAATAACTTCAACCCTCCCCTTATCACCGACTCGAGCATTTCGTCTGACTGAAAAAATGGAAAAATTATGCGTCTGTTTTTCGACTGCTGTCAAAGTTAAATTTAAAATTACTAATTCCGACACGAACACAGTCTATACACCGGGGTTGAATAAGACTGATGTACTTCTCGTCGGCTGAAGCAAATCAATGCTCCCCATATGAGGTAATTTGGGATTTTGTTGTATATATATATATATATATATATATATATATATATGTGTGTGTGTGTGTGTGTGTGTGTGTGTGTGTGTGTGTGTGTGTGTGTGTGTGTGTGTGTGCGTGTGAAAATCGCTAGACAATTACAGCCGTGTTTCGGTGCATATCAAAGTATCTCATCAGGCGATTGTAAATGACTGGTAAGTGAACAATTTATTAATAAATAGTATCTAATAAATAATTTTAGAATAAATCGTTCACCTAAAAGTCATTTAGAATCGCCTAATGAGATGCTTTGATTAAACACGGCTAAAATTTTTTTAATATATAAATAAAAATATTTAAAAAGTAAAGAATTTACAGGTTATATCCAAGGATTATGATATTCAAGATTTGACAATGCATTTAAATTTATTGTTTGTGAAAGATTTCGCCATTTTATATCAAAGTAAATGATTCTTTATACATATATATATATATTTATATAATATATATATATATATATTATATATATATATTCATGATTATTCATCGCAAAGGTTAATTTTAATTGGCGAGTCAATCGTCGCAAACAATTCAAATTTATTGAATTTATGAATGAAAAGATCCTTGTTTCTATAAATTTCTGCCATTTAGTTCTTATTTTTATTAAGTCATCTTCAGGTAAAATCGATGTTGTTCTTTGTTTTTTCTTAAATAAGATTCAACGAAAATATATATTGTTGTATCCGAAAATATATAATGATTATTGTTTTTGATATATATATATATATTTATATATATATATATATATACGAATATAAATTTTCTGTCATATTCATGTTCAATTATTCAATTATCCAAAAGTCGCAAAATTGAAATTACGAAAACGGTTAAAATGATTTAATTGGCGAAAGGTTAAATTTAATTGGCGAGAAATCCATCGTCGCAAACAATTCAAATAATATACAAAAACCTCCGAATCCGTTATGAATGAAAAGATCTTTGTTTCTATAAATTTCTGTAAGCAAATATATGGATATAGATCCGACAGTATGAAGAAAAATATACGAAAAAACAAACAAAATTCCTAATATACAATTATGCTGTTTTAATGTTAATATAATGTCAACGTCGGACGTTTCGGTCTAGTAGGCCATCTTCAGGACATATTCATAAAACATGATTAATATTAGACTATATTTAATTCAACATGAAAAGATGATGGACATAAGAGTAAGACTAGTACATATAAGTTTTAGATTAAAATAAAATTCTTTTCATTTTTCATTCAAAGTACTCTATTTTAGGAATACGTTTTCACAACATCGCCCACGTGACGCCGACGTGATCATATTGAAACGGGACGCTGATCTTGAAAAATTTCAGTTATCAGTTTTGATTAGTCTTACTCTTATGCCCATCGTCTTTTCATGTTTCTTTTTCAACAAGCCAAACTGCATTCGTATCCACAATTATTTCCTCTCAATAGCCAATAGATTAATTCGAAACAAAAAAGTTACCAACCCACCAAAATAGCCGTTAGAAGAATACAAAAAATATAATTGCATTTTCTCTGAAATTTTCATTAAATTTAAACAAATGGCAGTTCAGTTGGGATTTAAATCTCTAAGTTATTTGGAATGATGCAGAGAGAATAACGATTCTTTTAATTATATGCTCTAATATCAAGTGTCAAAAATTAGTGTCGACTTTTATATTTACATATATTCTCTCCATAATATTGAGCCCTTTAATGCTTTTTATACCCTAAAAATATTTTTTCATCATATATAGAAATATATATTGAGTACAGAATCATTAAAAATCCATTCAGTTATAATTTATTTCATGAATTTACATTCACCTATTTACACCGGCGTTTTCTTAAATCTCATTATTATATTGCCCTGTTTTTGTATTAAGCTCCCTTTGGATTAATGTCTTCCTTGGAATTATCCCCTACTAACTATCAATTGATAATCTATCTATCTATCTATCTATCTATCTATATATATATATATATATATATATATATATATATATAATATAATTTTATCATCCGAAAAGAAAAAATTATTAGATCACATGAGAAATTTTATAAAAGCCAAATCAAAGGACTATGTCTGTCGTATTGAATAAAATGTGCATGAAAGTAGGATTGCTGCCTAAATACACACACATCACACGCACACACACACTCATATATATACATATTCTAAACAAATAATAGATCTTTATTTATCCGACATATTTTTTCACTTTAAATGTTAGTTTTAATTGATACCTATATTTTAGAAGATCCTCCGTTTATTTTAAACAGTATTTTATTTTGTCTACCGAACTGAATATTCAAGAAATCTTAATCAAGAAAAATATCTTAAGTTTGAATCGTGTTTGCCTGTTCTTCTAAGATAAACATATATCTGTCATATTTTCTTTAGATTTCTAACGCGCTCACTCAGTAAATAAATAGAGGAATTTCTTTCTGCCTTTATTTTTTCCTTTTGTTCGTTTATGTTTAAATGTTTGTTTGTTTTTATCCTGTCATGAAAAACCTTGTCCAACTCAATTCTGATGAATATCTCCCTATTGTGGGAAAAGTATGCAGTTCTCTATCTTTCAATATTTTTTAACGATGCTGATGAAGCCTTTAACCTTAAAATGCCTGTCTGGTAATAACAATGGCTTCTTGCATCTTCTGTATCAGATGCATACTGTTTGATCTTTCACCATCAGTCTAGCAAAGAAAATATTCCCACGGTCCCATTTAACTTTATTTACGACCAGCCAGTATCTTGGCGGGGGGGTCGGGGTATATAATTATTTCACACAGGTGTATCATAGATTTTGATAATATTAGCTAGGATCGATATTTTTGCACTAAAGTCTTTTTTTCTCAACCTAAAATATAGTTGCATTTCAAATCTTGCATCGCGCCATTTTAGTATTGACAACATATATCCATCACGTCATATATCCATGACGTCATCCTATGTGTGTACCTCAAATATATGAATGCAGGATAAATGTTTCTAACTCCCAAACACACCTAAACTTCGAACAGAAATTCATTTTAACATAAAAAATATTTGTCACGTTCTTTCAGTACGTGGATGATGATAGACCTCCACAGCATCCTATAGGCTGTGTGACTTGTTTCTCTATATATTTGCTCAAACTTGTCAACTTACTCAGTCCTTTCTTTTCGAGAGCTATTCAATGCAGAGTCTTATAACGAATATGGAAACGCTGAATTCGGCTTATAATATGAATGAGATGATAATGGCTACATTAGTCGTTTCCTTATGAGGAAACATTTGACATGCATTGACCAAGTTGTCGGTCGCATTTTATAAAATCTTTTTCTTAAAACAATTTTTCAGGAAAATAGATTTCTCAGGTAATATTGTCTGTTATTACTCTTTCCAGTATTGATGGGGATTTCCTTCCTAGCTTTTTATTTGTAATAGTGTGGAAAGTAAATAGCTTGACTATATTATCATTTTTCTCTTCGACATATCCATTTATTTGTTGTTATTACGGAAAGTCCATAAGTGATGTGATTTCTCTTATCTGGAATAGTTCTTTGTGAAAATATAGCGCCAATCCACAAGATTCGAAGTGTTGTGTTGAATCCAGTCTTTCAGGAATGACTGCAAAACACTTGCCCCTCCCGAATTTATAGGCAGAAACACACAAATGAATCCTGGGATTTCTTCGTGGCCAAAAAAAAGTTCGGTTCGCGGTTTCATCTGACTCTGTCCCGATCTGTCTTGTCTTGAAGTCAGAACGTTCCGTTCGCTTGTCCAAACTTGCTTTTGTGTGTCAACGCCAAATCTGAGTTTGTGAACTTTTTGCCTTATTACTGTTTCTTTGCCTTATTACTGTTAATTTGCCTTGCATATATTGTTTGCTTGCTTTATATTACTTTTTTTTGCCCTTGTTTTATTTTTCATGTTATTGCATATTTTAAAGTTTAGTTTGTCAAAATTTTCTGTTCCATATTTTGTCTTTAACCATGGCAACTCATTCGACAAGAAGAAAGATGATTTTCGCAAAAAAAAAAAACGCAGTATTCACTCGCTCAAAGCTATTTTAAATCATTGATTTTAGAAAACAGTTGTATATAGATAAGGCTTTAGATATATAAGGAGGTAGAAGAAAATGAAAATTATAAGCATAAGGAGGATAGATAAGGATCGACTATTGATTTGAAGAGGTTAACATTGTTGTATTAACGGAAGTATCCACACGGGAGTTTGTTACATTAAGGAATACAGAGAAAATTAAAGTGACTCGGCTCCTTGTCATGCTCTTGCTATAAAGGTCTGAACTGTTTGGAACTAAAAAAAAAAAGAGAATATGTATATTTACCACGAAAAGAACGATAATATATATATATATATATATATATATATATATATATATATATATTTATTCAAAATTTTATAATATATATTATATATATATATATTATTTATTCAAAAATTATGACATAAATATGTTATAAAATCACTACAAAAATAACTGTTTTGTTTCAACACATCTGGTATCTTATCAAGTGATGCTGTTGAATGTATAATGTTATGTAATATATAATATATGTTGAATGTATAATGCATTCAACACCATCACTTGATAAGACAGCAGAAGTGTTGAAACAAAATGGCTATTTTTGTAGTGATTTTAACATATTTATGTTATAATTTTCGAATAAGTAATTATATTTGCTCTACTCTGTATTGAGCACTCTTTTAAGATTAGTATTTATTGGTTATTGGAATGTGTGTAAAGGCTTATGAGCGTGCGGGTGGTGTAGTGGATAGCAGCGTTTCGGATTGAGAAATTGGAGACCTGAGACGGGTTCGTCACTTCACTTACACGCAAATACCTTTGGGAAAATATGAATATATCTCCTCTCTCCAGCTATGGGTTAAAGAGTGGGACATGTATATGGATATTCTAAAAAAGTGTAATGAAATAGTCACTCGTAAAAAAAAGAATTACTCGTATACAATTCGAAAACGTTTCAGTTTTAAATAACCAACAATGGGTTGATAAGTCGTAAAAAAACAAATCAAATCAAAACCATAGCTTCCATCATTTTTTATTCAAATATTTAAAGTACGACTACGATTTTAATTCGGTGAATTCTTCAAGGAATTTCCCAGAGTTTGAAAGCGCTGAGCAAGAATCACAAATCCCTGACAGGGACGGTGGTGGGTCGTGAAAAGCTGTAAAGATGTAAAAATATCTTATCTCAGCTCTGTGAACGTTTGCTGCGCCGCACTTGTAACATGAGAATGAACTCCGTCACCTCTCATCTTCTCACTCTATCCGAAGTAGGTATTGAAGATCTTCTGTTGTAAGTAATCAGATTGTATCCATTGTTAGTTTTGCTAGGCTTGTCGCGAAGCTTCCAGAATCTGAAAGAGGTTAAACATTTGAGTACTGAACAAGCACAACTTTGTTGATCAAATGAGAACTGGTGTCACAACGTGATATGGCCGTAATCATCCTTTTCCTGTTTCCGTAAAATTGACACATCTCCAAACTTAATAAATTCTTAATAATCTTCGCTAGAGATCTACATCTACAAATTCAATCGACACGATACCGTTTTACTTCTTGAAAGAATTGGTATTTTGGTTCCTAAATATCGAACAGCCTAGGAAATAAAAACGAAATTAGAAACAGTTCGGTTGATAACCTAATCTTTCCTGTTATTAATGTTTTCTTGCCTGATATTGTTTTCGTTTCAACTGATAAAAAAAAATCAATCAATCAATAAAAAAATGATTCGTTTGTACCGGTTATCATGTTCTAGATATCGATGGCAGTCATCATCAATCGATCAGGTGCCATAAGTGTATTTGACAACAGGCTACCTTATCGAAAAGCGATTGGAATAAATGACGAGCGATATAACGAATAGAAATGTTCTTTCGAAGCTAAGATGAAACGACGTGAAATGAAGGCTGGGCGTTCGATCGTGGCTGGGTCCCTAACCTCAAATATTAATGTTTTCTTGTCAAATATACGAAGGAAAGAATAGAATGGGAAACGAACAAGTAAATAGCAAGCCATATAGAAAAAAAAATGGAGGATGGAATGAAAACAAAATATTTCCCGCCCAAATTAAATGCTTTTGATTGGATAATACGATTTTGTACGTGTATACTGACGGAAGCGTTTTCAGATTTGTGCATTTAAAAGATATTCTAGCCGTGAAAAATATACCACAGCTATTAATACCCCCATATTTTGCTAACGTATATATATATATATATATTTTTTTTTATATTTTATTATAATGTTGAACGCTTGCATTCTGACGATGAGAGCCGGGTTCGAATCTCACCATGGTCGATTTGTCGGGAAGAAAACTTCCTGATGTTATCGGATTGGAGCGGGCGGCATATTTGGAAAGTGCCTGAAAATCATACCACGGGTTGACCCAAGCCCTGTAAGTGAAATTGGGTAGACGGAATAGCTATGCTAGCACAAACTCACAAGTCCAAACGGTCGATGTATGATCGTACTATTTTTTTTATGGTAACTGGATTTTTGGCGATTGCCATGCTTGGCAAGATTTTAAGCCCAAGTCTCAAGGGTCCTTCCCATCAAGCAATGCCTCTCCTTCGGGAGGGCGGTTCGGTTCATTGCCCGGTGCCTGAGGCCTCCCCAAAAGTGGGTAGTGACAAAGAGGCTTGGGCAATTTTACCACGGTATTGCTGGTAAACTCTAAATTTCGATATTGTGTTACATTCAGTAGCGAGATGGGCAAAATCGCTTCTCAGTCTTTTGGTCGGGATGAAAGTGAAGTGTCCGCCATCAAGCGTGTCTGCGGACAGAGCGCAACTGAAAATATTATTGAAAGGTGCCCAGCCTCGGGAGCCAGCTGGCCGCGGTGATACCGCCCCACATAGCACTAAAGAGGTAAGGATCGGTTGCGGGGACTGGTTTATTTTGGGACCTGGCTCGAGGTTTAAACTGGCCATGTATCACGTCCTGATGGATGTATTTGGAAATGTTCTAAAATCAGTTGTAGGGAAAAATATCTTTTGTCCTGGGGATGACGATGATGGTGAAACGAGGCTTTTGTGCCTTCATCATTCTCCTTGGTTCTGTCCATCCTCGGTATGACGATAAACTATATCCAGCAGCAAGGTTTCTGATCAGGAGGGCGTTGAGGAACGCGGAATTACCACTTAATTGTGGCTGTTCCCAGGTCAACCCTGCCCTTTGGTAGTAGAACCTGTTAAGATCCCAACTATGGGCAAATACTTAACACCCAAATTGGGTTCAAACACTGTTAAAATATAAAAATACATTTTTATAGTCAAAATACCAGCAATACATTTTCCTAGTTAAAAAAATTACAAGTAATACATTTTTGAAAAAGAAAAGAAAATTCCCAGCAATAAATTTTTGGATAAAAATTTACTAATGCTCCCAATAAAATTAAATTTCGGCATTAAATGATCCATAAGGTGTTGATATGCCGCTAAAGCAACCAAAAATCAAAAAAATATCTTACAGAAAATGCTCATTTTTTTTAGAACTAAAAAATGGAGATTTTGAAAATAATTTTGTTAATATACGTATGGGTTAAAAGAGATTCTGTGGTTGATTTTATTTTTAAGTGACTGCAGTTAGTCGAAGCAAACAGTAGTTGACTAGTTTCGATTTTGTAGGGACGTGTGCTGTTATGTCATTGAAAAATACCAGCCCTGATAAAAAACTGGAGAACCCAACAAAATAACTGAAATTGGTTCTTTGGAGGAATTGAAAGAAATTCTGAAGAATTTAATGATTTTGTGGAATTTGTTCAAGAAGCGGTCATCCAAAGACGTATTGAACAAGGTTCTCTGATCTCTTGACCCGCTTATAATAGGCTCCAAAAGAACTAGGGGTACAATCACAACCATGAAAATAATTTTAGTTCATACTAAAGAATATCTGGCTTTATTGAAAGCGTTTTCTCAGAGAGAAATGAAGCAACAAGCATCCACACGAATGGGAATTTAAAATGAAGAACAAATAGGAAACATACCAATCGAATATGTTTCATTTTTATTAAAGTTTCGTCAGAGATTGTGAGAAAACAGAGAAAAAGACGGAAGCTCCGGTATTTTCAAATTTGTTTGGGTCAATTTTCATTGGTCAGTTTTGTATCACGTACATTCAAACCGAAAACACATTACCATCCGATGCCCATTTAGACACACAAGAATCTTTACAAACTTGCATACATATAGAATTATCTACGGTTTTAATCCCCGTAATAGTCTCCGACTGAAGGTGTTACCCAGTGTCTAATTATGACACCTAAACCACCTGGTGTGACTCATTTTTCAAACTTAATATGACAATCCTTTTTACTGAGGTTTCGATTGAGGTATCAGCGAGCCGTGTTCGAATTCCAGGCGAAACCATTACATTCACTTACGTACTAATTACCTAAGGAAAGGTATGTATCCATCTCTCCTCCCATATATTTGGTAAATAGCCGAACAGATTGCCAAGGAGAAGGAAAATCTCTGAATTGAAAGCCTCCAACTATGGGTAAATAATTCGGGGCTCTGTAGCCATGGTTGGCAACCAGACTAGGAGAAGGAAAAGTCTGAATTCACATCTGGAACAGTCCGATGTCAAATTCAATTTTGTTCTAGCAATTCCTGCAATGATGTTGGTACTCATATGCAATGGCCTTGTGCTTTTCTCTTGGACAACTGCTGATCTCTCATAAAAGTACCCTTCCCAGGTCTTGGAGCGTAGTTATTATTGAATTTGTATGTTTAAAGTAATTGTCATCTTTGATCATCAGTGATTTAAAAATCACCAGGACATTGCTCAGTATCATGGTAGAGCTCATCAACGTTGTAGTCTGTACAATGTCTACACTATCCTGAATTTCCAATTCAGCCAATCACGATTCGAGATTATTTTTTAGCTTTTTTACTGATGTAATGGAATAACCTGTCACCGCCTTGAGTAACTACACTATAGGTAGTAACTACCTATAAGTATCGTTAAGTCAACGGACCCACGGGGTCTGGTTGGAATCTTTTCCAGTTCTGCTGGTCGAACTCTCTGCCTTCGAGCAGAGAGGAACCCGGACGAGTTTATATCGAAGGGCAGAGTCTCGTCCGGGGAGATAGACAGACCCGATACCGTTTATGAGGGGTCTACGGGGACTTTTTGGCCGAGCCTACGGGCTCGGGAACCCAACATTAAATTCGGCCTTGTGCCACATGTGACTGCGTTGAGCAGTTGATACCGTCTAGCTGGAATCTTTTCCAGTTGTGCTGGTCAAACTCTCTGCCTCCAAGCAGAGAGAATCCCCAGACGAGGCTATGCCGAAGGGAAGAATCTCATCTCGTCTCGGAAAGCAGCTACCCAACCCCGTTTTATACGGGGTCTACGGGAATTTTTGGCTGAGCCTACGGACTCAGATGCCCCACATTAAACTCGGCCTTGTGTCACATCTGATCGCGTGGGGAAGTTAGTAAATACACTAGCTAGAATCTTTTCCAGCTGTGCTGGTTGAACTCTCTGCCTTTGGGCAGAGAGGAACCCGGATGAGGCTATGCCGAATGGCAGGGTCTCGTCCGGGGAGGTAGACAGACCAAAACCCGTTTATGCGGGGTTTACGGGGAATTTTTGGCCGAGCCTACGGTCTCGGATTGACCCACATTAAATTAGGCTTCATTCTACCTCGTGGGGAGGTTGGTAAATATTATTAGCTGGGATCTGTTGAGTACAACTCAGACGTATGCGAAATCTACCGACCTTCCAATAGTAGCACTCACCACTGGATCGACTTGCGACGATCGCGCACATAACTGTTACCTTATTTCTTATTGTACTGGTTTTTACAATAAACCTTTACTTATTTTATCCTCCGTGTTTTTCAAGTATATATTCCTATTAGCACGGAATATAGCAATTACAAATTCATACATAATGAGGGGTATATTCTAATATTGATGTTCCATATCTTTCTCAGCTCCCGAGCAAGGTCCTTCTTTTTTATTTCTGATTCCTCTTCACGATCACGCTTCAGCCGGTAGGCAAATCTGCGTTCACATTCTGGCAGGTTCTTACTACCCCCCCCCCCACATATATTCATGATTATCAGATCCGGTTTTCTTACTTGAATCGGGTGGGTGGTTTAGGTGTGGAAATTCCAAATTATTTTATGCTTTTCTTTGTCTCTGTTTCTGCTGATAGATCCCAGGTAAAATTTGAAAGACATGAAAGCATTTCGTAGAAAGAAAGAATTAGGCAAGTGGCGCCTGAAAAACGGAAATGCCAAAAACAAATACATCAGGATCGACCACGTCAAGCTAAGAATAGACCGAAAAAGAATAAATCTTACTTTTATGTAGAACAAAGATTCTGGAAGTTCAAGGGGATAATTCTAGCCAGCGGTGGTAGTAGGCTTGAAACCAAATTGAACCTTTATGACATAAAGATCTTATTTTCATTTGATTGTAATTAATAAAGATAATTTGATTTGTAAATTGTTTAATAATTACCACTTTAAAAGTGCAATTGTTCTTTTTTAAAAAAATAAAAGAAATAAAAACGCATAATAAAAAAGGAGGAATAATTGATGAAATGTGAGATCACTGGGGGGGGCGGAATGTAACTCGAAGCTCTAAGAACGATGGTTTATAATACAAGAAGAGTCTGTAAATACATTAAACGTTAAAGAAACAAGCCAGCTCAAAAGCACTGCAAGGCAATAAAGCCACTTCCCTCTCCTGATCGCATATAATCAGAACTCTGTTGCTATGCAAAGTTTGTTAAAGCTTTGTCGATGAGTTGACGGTTTGTATCGCTTCCGAAAGGCTCGTGCTGAGTGATCGTACCTACGCGTGTGACAATGTGTTGCTCCCGTATTCTGAGGGCAGCCCGATGGTGTTTCTCTTGCTGCCAATCCCGGCTCGAATGGTGATTTGGACGACACAGAAGGAGGAAATCTTGCGATGTGAACGCTATTCTCATCAGGATCTGGTCAGATTCTTTGAGCATCAGTTCAGGTTAAAGATCAGATCTGATAGAAAGCGCTTGGTATCGACAGATTTTAACGAAAGGTGGGTGACTGGTTCTACTGAAAGGGGCTAGCCTTGATTTTCATTTTTAAGTCTCCCTAAGACACACCGAGGTGGCTTCCTGTGAACCCCTGCCCATAATTAGGATAGATCCTTCTTATGTAAGTTTTGGTCCTGGATCATTCCTGGCTTCTTCTTTGGTAATGATCCAAGCCGAGATTCCTAACCTCCCCAGTTTTTGATTTTTTTTTTTTTTTTGGCCCACTTGTTTAATCTCGGCTGGTTCACTTTTTCCCCATACCTGTATGTATTTTATCTTTCCCCCTCTCTTAAGGAGAGAACCTTTGGATTTTGTCTGTACACAGAATACAGTGGTCTTTCTCATTTCTTTTCAAGGTTATTTTTAGTTCGTATATTTTATTATATATTTGCCTGGTTCAGGGTTTATTCCCCACCTAACTTAATGCTTATCATCGATAAATTTTTATATATGAATTTTTTATACACGGATTTTATGTCATGGGGTGTTTTTTTAAAGGTTCCCCTGTGTGTATGCGGTATTGTGGTGTGTGGAGGATTGACTGATGACGGAAGTGTTTTTATGGTGGATGTGTAAATAGTAACGAATGGATGGGTCGTGAATCGGATTAGGTGGGTATAAGATGGTTAGTGACGACCAGCCTCGACCTATCTCTCTCCCCTTTTGGCCTTGTGCCACAATTGCTGTATTTTCGAGCAATAAATCTCGAGTTACATAAAGCTTACTTCTAAGGTAATTCTTACTGTTTCCAACAATTCTACTCCAGAGTATCGAATAAAAACATGATTGATAATATAAAAGAAGAAGAATTTAGAAGACAGAAGATGTTCATCACGAGGTCCTCGACAAAATCCAGAGACGAATATGCAATATGATAGATCCTGGCTTCCGTTTGTCTTTTCGACAAGTACTTTCACGTTAAATCTTCCGACGAGCTACTTTCGCTGGTTCCCAGACTGCAAGAATTTAAGCGAGGTACCAGACTGGTATCTCGGTTCCACCCTTTCACTGTCAAAACGGTTAAATGTAACCGCCTCTTCTATTCAAACAGTTTCTTCTCCCGCACTTCCCATCTGTGGAACTCCCTTCCCCTTACTTGCTTCCCCGATGACTATAATCTTCAAATATTCAAGTGTAATGTCAATCGACATTTGACACCCTGAGCTTATTCACCGGCCTTCTCTGTATCCTTTCCTCAAACACGACTCTTTACTCTTGTTCTCAATCCTCTGTAACCCCTTGCGTGCTAGTGGCACTCCCGCTTTGCTTGGGGTGAACTGCTTAAAAAAAAGATTACGATTGAGTATTCCGCAAGCTAGAGATGCGAATAAAGAAACTGTTAGCATAAAACCTATGGCTATATCTCGCCAGCTCAAATGTAAATGAATGAGATCTCGACGCCAATCGAGTACGACGCTTAAATTAAAAAAATGTCTAGGTACCATAGCAAAGAGTTCATCAGAATAATTACCATGAAAGTATTTATAGAAAAGACACATAGAGGCAAACTTCTGGTGGTTGAAAAGTAATTGAAACCGATGTGCCAGATCAGAACCGATAATATTGCTGATATTTCTGTAGATTTTGTTATTGCCAAAACTGAAAGGAACGTCTGTCTCCCCCACCCCAAATCTAAGTAAAAACATTTCATCAAATGTTCCTTGTCAGTCATATGACTGAAACATATGTGAAAGAAAGGGTGGTACCCAAATATTTTTTGATCCATTTCACCTCGTGCAAGGCAGTAAAACCACAAAGACGTAAGGAATTACTGGGTGTGGAAGATCGAGGAACAGAAATATTAATTATGAGCAAAAAGAGTAATCAGGAGGACATTAGATAACGATTGACATTGCATTTAAATGTTTGAAGATTAAAGTTGACTGGGAAGCATGGAGTCGGAAGGGAGTTCCACAAGCAAGAAGTGTGAGAGAAGAAATTGTTAGCATAGAATTTTCGGTTACATTTAGCCAGTGCAACTGTAAATTGATGAGATGGTACTGTGCTTAACTTCATAAAGTCTAGGTACCATAGCAAAGAGCTCATCCACACAATTACCGTGAAAGTATTTATAAAAAAGGCACAGAGAGGCAATCTTATGGCAGTGACCAAGTGACGAGCTGCCAGATCAGGACCAATAATATTGCTGATTCTTCTTTGGATTTTATCAAGGAGCTCAAGGTAAATAACAGGGGCACCTGACCATATGTGGTAGCAATATTCTAAGTATGAAATTCTTTTTTATTTATTTTTGGGATGTTTGGCCGATATATTTGGGTAGAGATATTGGTTACATTGCGTTTGATAAAATAAAGCTTCTTATATAGTGTTAGCTTTTACATGGACTACGTGTGTAACTGTTTTTGAAGTGCCTGTCATCATTTTTTATTGAAATTATTGAAATTTGTTTCAAGTTCACAAGGCGGGATGTGGCGAGGCTCTCACTTCTCTGTTGCTACTTCCATGAAAAGCGCACGGACGAATTACATTCCTTAGTTCCGACAAGTTTAACCTTTAAGACTATGGCCCACCATGCCACTTCCATAGTAGCAAACCACCCACATTCCCCCGTATTCCATAGGCGGGAAGTAAGTTCCATTCAAACAGCTTCTACCCACGAACCTCTGTCTTATGGAACAGACTCCTAAGACGATGTTTCCCCGATTACTACAATCTTAACCTTTTCAAATCTAGGGTCAACCGTTATCTTCCCCTTCTACAAACTACCTCGTATCGTAACCATCTACATCGAGTGGCCCCCGGGTCTTGAACAAGGTGAACTTTACTGTAAACAAAACGTTCACTAGCTATGGAGTTTGTAGATAATGTAATGTCTTGTACTTATTTATTCTTTATTTATTTTTATTTTGTGAATTTTGTGCGCTTTTTGTTTGGCATTATATGTGAAATAAGTAGACTACTGAAAGATGTTGAAGTATTTTCTATGTACCAGGTAGATATTCGGGGCTGCAAATTCTAAGTGCTCTTAAAAAAATCTATAATTATTCAAGATTTTTCTTATTGCTGTAATAGGAGTAAAATTCATGACGTCGTTTTTGTTTGTAGGCTTACGGTAGATGTTTAATTTTAAATTGGTATCATTTCCAATTAGCAGAATATGAAAAGAAGCTAAAGTGTTAATTGTTTCGTCAACATCCGTGAATTCAACCGTTGACTTTTACGACTTTGTTTATTTTATGAGATTTTTCAATTTAATATTGTCTGGATATATTAGGAAAGCGACATGTACATAGCAAAAATATTCAGCATTTTTAGTTAAGATATTTTCAAATAAACCAGGTTCTAAGAATTCTAAAAAAAGAAAAAAACAGATTAAAACACAGATAATAGAATGTACAGTTCGACCGAATTTCTATATATAAAAATATTATTGTGTATATGAAACAAAAAAACATTAGTTTGTAGAAAATGGAAAAATTTAATTCCTTTTTTATTTTCTGAAGTTGTTGTTTAGAACATTTAAAGATTTGTCAAAGGCATTTATGGGATGAACAGTTATCATTATTTACACTATTTGCATGCGGACGATTGTCCTCGTCTTTCTTGTTGTTGTCACAACGTTTCTTCCTTCGGGAATTAGATCAAAGCAGTGTTTATAGAGCTTTCTGGTGAGGCCAGAGTATAACGGTGTCATCTCCTTATCTGAGTTATACCGTGGCCTTCAGTAGTGCCATTGCTGAAGCCATATGCAATTGTTTGCCAACGCTGGTGACAATAGTGAACCCATAGCCATGCCTTCCTCCTGTTCGCATATATCAGACTCTAGTTGTACACAGAACGTCAATATTTTCATCAGATTATTGGAATGTTAGTGCGCCCTCCAAGGAAGGCGTCTGATTACAATCGGTTTCAGACCATTTCGAAATTCCACGTAGGTTACTGGATCAACATACACCTGATGAAGGTTGGGAAGGAAAATGGCCGAAACGTTGTGATAACAACAAAAATGACGAAAGACAATAGTCTGCATGTAAATAGCATAAATAATTTGTCAACTACTGTGTTAATATACAGAGATTGAATATCTAAACAAACCATGACTTTATTTTACATATTTATCTTTTTAATTTGGTAATGGGGTCACCAGTGTGCCCAATTTTTAAGATGTACAGGACTAATTGTTTCTAAAAGAGGCGTTCAAATTGTTGCCCGGGATTTTTCTAATTTGAGAGGGACACTGATTATACCGGAGATAACCGGTCACATTGAAATGTTGGTTTTGCGCGTTTTTCGTAAATCCGGGAGTGGCATCAAGCAAGCGAAGGAGCATTCATCAGCATACTGATTAGGTTTAGAGCTCCAAGTTCTCTTGGCATCTGGGGTTGATCTTTCTTTTTGTAACTATATTTTTGGTTTAATTTTCTCCTGTTAGTTTTTGATTGAATATTTGAATTTGTCCGTCTCCTTAATGATTTCATTCTAATGTCGTTTAACAGATTCCGTTTTTCTGTTGCAATGAAGTGCGTCCATAATCACAACACCAGAATCTTTACCTGATAAGATTATGGATAGATTTTTACTTTTAGATAATATTTTTAGTGCATCGATGTGTTATCCTGAGAATGATACCCCATATAATGTTTTTTTTTTTTTTAAAGCGGCGATTATAATCAAAGTCTTTTTCAATGACATACAGCCTGTCATTTTTATTATGGAATGCTTTATGTTTATTTTTGTTGTTTTTATTGGGGGGGATTTCTGTCGCAAATTTCAGTACGAAACCATTGCCTTCTTAGGATATTTTACACTTTAGAAAAAAAATCGCACTAATCAAGGCAATAAAGCCACTAAGATTTAAGGGTCACTGAGTGTGAAAAAATACGAGAAAATACACTATTAAAGACAGAGAACAATAAAAGAACAGGAATTAAGAAGACAGATAACGATTGACATTGCATTTAAAGTTTTGAAGATAAAATTTGACAGGAAATCAAGCGTCCAGAAGAGAGTTCGATAAGAAAGAAATTCAAATGAAAAAACTTAGGGTCATATCTAGCCATTTCAAATGTAAAATGATGAGACCTTCCCGCCATTCTAGTACTGCGCTTAAATTCTTAAAGTCTGGATAGCAAAGAGAAAAGCTCATAAGAACAATTAACATGAAAATATTTATAGAAAAGGCACAGGGAAGCTATGTTACGGCGGTGGACAGATGCAGGATCAAGACCAATAACATTGCAGAAATTGAGAATAAAACATTATCAACTGTAAAAAAACATAATGTGTGCTAGTTAGAAAAAGGGGGAGAGTTCAAGATGCGAGTTCCGAAATTGAAATGACAGAATCAAACAAGTACAGTAATATAATTATCTGGGAATAGTAATAACAGACTTCGAAAAATGGGGCTTAGAGTCACAGAACAGGTACCATTGCATATTCTTTTCTCTATTGCAACAAGAATCGCAAATACAAAGGGGAATTACCAAACTTGACCAGTTGTCGACGAAATTTGGTGTTTTTCGTTCTAATTCTTTATCATTTAGAGAGGGATGTTTTTTGTTCAATATTTCTTTTAAACCCAAAAGAAAAAATTACAAAGAATAAGACATTGTTTTAGAGAAAATGGAAACAAAAAAGACAGTGATATTTAACACCAGGAAGAGACAGTTGATACTCCTAGGGCACAAATGAGAGAAGACGGCTTGGGAAATTTGATACTCACAGGACGGATTGAAGAGGAACAGAGAAAGAAAACGTATAACCAACTTAATGAGTTTGCATAAGTAAATGATAGAGTATAGTTTAAGAGATAATAAAAATCCATGATCGCCACGCTTCGAACGAAAAAATAGCGTCATTAAATAAATGGCAGAACGGGGTTTAGAAGAGATCACGAAAAGACACACTTTTATTAAGAAAGCTACAAAAGGAGAGAAATGGTGGCGAGCCATGATCTTCAACCTTCTGAAGGGTCACGGCACATGGGAGAAGAAGAAATAGCGTCAATAAATAAATGACGAAACGGGGTTTAGGAGAAATCACGAAAAATCACATTTTTATTAAGAGACCTCCAAAGACAGGAAATTGTGGAGAGTCATAAGCCAACTTCCTGAAGGGACTCGGTACACGGAAGAATTACTTTGGGAATTTTTCTGTTATAGTCTGCTATTTTCCCAGTTACAGACGATTGTTTTTCTGTCGTATTTTCCATCGAATTCTTTGAGCATTTTGAAAGCTCAGATCATTTAATCTGAAGCAATAAATTCATCTTGTACGTACTTTAGAGAATATGTCCTTTGATGTTCTTAGTATCTTCTGCAATAGTTATTCTGTATTACATTTTCTGAGATAGAATTTAGTAAAAACGTGCCCCTGGTTTTCTATAAGAATCGCCAGAGATTAGAATCTTCTGAAGTGTTATGGTTAACTACCGAAGACTTATTGAAAAAACAAACAAAAAACGAAAAAAACGTTTGCAATCGAGCGAAAGCAAAAATAAAAAATAAAAATAATAATCATAAATAAATATATAAATAAATAAATAAAAAAGCCACAGGTTAAAATTTTACGAAATACTTATTTCATAAAAATATTCCTGAAATATTGGAAAGTCTGGGAGCGGAAGAAAGCTACATCTTTCATAAAACCAATTCCAAATGACACCGCGTCCTGGGTAAGACGATAAACGACGTCCAGCAGTCACCTCTTAATTGCTGATGTTCCTAGGTCCACCCTGAGCCAGGCTGGTAGTACCTGTTAATGTCCCAGTTATCGGCAAATAGTTAACCCAAAGCTGGTCTCAAAATGCTATCAAAGTGTAAAAATAGGTTTTAATACCATCAATACAGTTTTGTAAAAAAATATTACCAGCAGTGAATTTTTGAAGAAAAATTATTACCAGCAAAACATTTTTGAAGAAAAAATATTACCAACAATTTAACAACAATGCATTTAAAAAAAAATATATTACCAGCAATACTTTTTTCGAAATAAAATATTACCAGCAATAAAGATCTTGTCAGCATTAAATAACCCATTGAGGTTGATATACCGTAAAACAAACCATCTAAATGACATTTCTCAACACAAAAGAAGCCTACCTACTGATCGGCTGGGTAGGGGCACATTTCAGTTTGTAGTTGTGACCCTACGCAAACCCAAAGGAAAAGGGGACAGAAATTTTCTCTTTTTTTTTTTTTTTTTTTTTTCGCACCAGTCACCTGTTGCTACTACATATATACGCTAGAGGCAAGCGTTTGATTCTCTTGCCGCTATTGTGGCATAAACTCGTAAAAATTTTTTTATATATTTTGATTAAATGTGGGTTTGTTTTTATGTTTACCGATATCAACATTGCGGGTAAAGTTGGATGAAAATCAAACGGTATGTTTGGACAATTTGGAAACTTCTGCTTTGACATGTTCCTCTGACGAATTTGATAATTTGGCTTAAAACTTGTTATATTTATGGGAATGGCCAGTGTCAGAAATAGAGTGTTTGGAGATATAAACGGTGTGGATATAAGAATCAATATTGCATGGAGACTGTCAGTTTCACGCTTCAAGAGCTCTGAAATATGTTATATATTTCTTTTTCTAACTGTATGGCTTCCTGTCTGTTTCTCTCCTTCTCTTTACATATATATATATATGTGTGTGTGTGTGTGTGTGTGTGTGTGTGTGTGTGTGTGCGCAGATATGTAGAAAAATAGGAAAGAACACGTTAGTTAAATAGTCCGGAGTTCTTTAGTTTTTTGTTTTTATTTAAAAAAGAAAAAAAAACAGTGCTCCATACAGAAGTAGAGATTAAATCGCTACATAAAGAGTTCTCATGTTTCAAAAACGAGAGCCGAAAACCTCAATATGATTATTAAAATTAAATTAAATTAAAGTATCAAGCCTTGTTTTATCCTCAAGTGAAAATTTAGGAAGTTTTTTAGGATAGAGCTTAAATATAAAAGGGAAATATATAATATATATATATATATATATATATATATATATATATATATATATATGTATGTGTGTGTGTGTGTGTGTGTGTGTGTGTGTGTGTGTGTGTGTGTGTGTGTGTGAAAAATATATAGAAAATAGGAAAAACTCGTTAGGTAAATAATCTAAAGTTCTTTAGTATTTTTGTTATTAATTTTTAAACATAGTGCTCGATACAAAAGTAGAGCACAAATATAATTATTTATTTAAAAATATGATTCCAACGCTACATAAGAGTTCTCATGTTTCAAAACAAGAGCCGAAAACTTCAATATAATTATTTGAATTAAATTGAATTAAAGTAAGCTCTGTTCCACCTTCAAGCGAAATTTTTTTGAAATAACTTGTATGAATCCTCTTCCTCTCCCTCAAGCTATGGGTAAAATAGCAGAACAGACTGGGTTCTATAGCCTTGGATGGCAACTGGTCTAGGAGAAGGACAACTCTGAATTCAAAACCTGCGGAGGGTCGTTTGGGAACCTTGGCATTCAGTGCACCAGGTCTCTGTATTCGTCCTTCAAAAAGTGTGGATGGTCCTGCACGAGGCCTTCACCACTATAATCAAATCTCATGTGCCGGTGTCGGGCTGTCGGTTTCCTGAAACTGATCTGTTTGACCCTCATACGTCGAATCTCGACGGGAGAGTCGACTATATATATATATATATATATATATATATATATATATATATATATATATATATATATATATACTAGACTCTCCTTCGTTTTTCCGAAGTATGAGGCGTCAAGCAATTCAGTTTCTAGGAATCTGAAAGAATTTAGAGAACGCTATTTTCATACTGTTAATCCGTCAACACAGCAATAATAACAATATCTCCACACGCGACAGTAATTGACGTAATTTTCAGGTAACTGTATGAAAATAGCGTCCTCTAAATTCTTCCAGTTGCTAAGGACATTTTGTTTTTGTTATTATTAGTTACTTTGTTTAATAAATTTATTTCGTTTCGCCTTGAAAAAGTCCACATTGGACGAAACGCGTCGGAAACTGTTACAGTTTTCCTATTGTCTTTTACATTTATAAATATTGTCTTTTTCTACAGGTTAACTCTGAGAAATTTTTCACACACACACACACACACACACACACATATATATATATATATATATATATATATATATATATATATATATGGAGAGAGAGAGGACGTTTAAACTATATATAGCAAGTCTTTCCAGCCTTCTTTCTTTGCTCCGAAAACCTGGCTTCTATGCCTAAACGTTATCATCCTTTGATAATTATATATTTAATATAATATTCTATCTCTGGTATTTTCTATTTTATTTGTTCATTTCTCCATAGAGCTTTAACGAGATAGGGAACATAAAATTGTTTAAACACTTTTTTGTCCTTTTTGTTTTGTTTTTCAGTTTACCGATATACGGTAACTATCAACTTTTTTGTTATTCCTTCCTGTTGTTTGATCTTAATATGATCGTTTTTTTATTGCAATTATGAAATGTTATATGAGTAAAATATTTAACTGCATGGCTTTCTTTAATTAATAATGGCGGAACAAAAATATTTGGGCGCTTTGAAAAAGCAATTTCCATTTTTCAGAGGAAATTTGCCTAGAATAAATGGAATTTATTTAGTTTTTATGCGACTAATTGTTATTATGCAATTAACGTATATAAAAATTAATTTTCATAGAGCGCTTTCTGGTTTACAAAAGAAAAATACACTGTAAACGAACATTTAACTACACTGCGAGAATAGGTCGTGATGCATGGTCGGTTTGACAGAGAGTAGACAGGTGAACAATTGGGAAAGCTCAAAATTACACAGTCCCCGCAAATAGTGTCATGAATGCGGCAAACTTTTCCGCTCATCAGATACAATGAGGACGAACAAACATTTAACATGCCCTGTCGGCTGGGGCTTCAGAATACGCCGACTGCACCTCCCCAAAGTGGTAAGACCCCCCACCCTAAATGAGGCGTTCTGGGTAAGACGATAAACTACATCCATAAGCAAAACCTCTGATCAGGAGGTTTTGAGGAGCGTGGAACCACCTCTTAATTGCTGGTGCTCCCAGGTTCACCCAGACCCGGGGTGGTAGCACCTGTTAGGGTCCCAGCTATGGGCAAATAGTTAACCCCAAGCTGGTCTCAAAATGCTATGAAAGTGTAAAAATAAGTTTTAATACCAGAAATACTTTGTAAAAAATTATTGCATCAATAGAAGTATTATTATCAGCTATACATTTTTGAAGAAAAAATATTACCAACAATTTACCATCAATGCTTTTAAAAAAATATAATCAGCAATATATTTAAAAAAATATATTACCAGCAATACTTTTGTGGAAAAGAATATTACCAGTAATAAAAATTTTATAAATAAAAAAACGACAGGTTGAAATTTTATGAAATACTTATTTCATAAAAATATTCCTGAAATACTGGAAAGCCTGGTAGTTGAAGAAAACCAATTCCAAATGAGACCGCGTCCTAGGTAAGACGATAAACTACGTCCAGCAGTCACCTCTTAATTGCCAGTAGTAGTACCTGTTAAGGTCCCAGTTATCGGCAAATAGTTAACCCCAAGCTGGTCTCAAAATGCTATCAAAGTGTAAAAAATGTTTTAATACCAGCAATACATTTTTGTAAAAAAAATATTACCAGCAGTGAATTTTTGAAGAAAAATTATTACCAGCAATACATTTTTGAAGAAAAAAAATTACCAACAATTTAACAACAATAAAATTAAAAAAATATAATCAGGAATACATTAAAAATATATATATTACCAGCAATACTTTTGTGGAAAAAAATATTACCAGCAATAAAACTTTTATAAATAAAAAAGCGACAAGTTGAAATTTTATGAAATACTTATTTTATAAAAATATTCCTGAAATAATGGAAAGTCTGGTAGTTGAAGAAAGGTACATCTTTCATAAAACCAATTCAAAATGACACCGCGTCCTGGGTAAGACGATAAACTACATCCGCGTCCTGGGTAAGACGATAAACTACTTCCAACAGCGAGGCCTCTGATCAGGAGGTTTTGAGGAGCGTGGAATCACCTCTTAATTGCTGGTGTTCCAAGGTCCACCCTGCCCCGGGGTGGTAGCACCTGTTAGGGTCCCAGCTATGGGTAAATACATAACCCCCAAACTGGGGTCAAAAGATTATGAAAGTGTAAAATTAAATTTTAATAACAACAATACATTTTTATAAAAAAATACTACCAGCAATGAATTTTTGAAGAAAAAATATCACTAGCAATATATTTAAAAAAAAAAATATCAGCAATAAATTTTTGAGGAAAAAAAAATATTTCCAGTAACACATGTTTGAATAAAGAAATATTACCAGCAATACATTTTTAAGAAATATATTACCAGAAATACTTTTTGGAAAAAATATTACCAGCAATAAAAATTTTGTCGGCATTAAATAACACATTGAGGTTGATATACCGTAAATTAAACCAAACCAAACCAAATATTAAACTGATTCTTCAATCTGATCCTTTATATGACACTATATTGAGGATGTGTGACTGATTATCGGTTTAATGTGCAATGCCTATACGCGTGCAGATTTGCCAATGACAAAAATTTTCGATTCTTTATGCTTACTGTCAAGCTGATGTCGATATTCAGCAAGCCTCTCTATTTCGTTGCAATGCCCGGGATGAAGTTTCTCTCATGAGAAAACTTCGAACTGCCTGAAAACAAAGGTATGGAAGATGAGGAGAGCAGATACTGGAGCAGATGAGTGTGATTGGAAATCTTTTATTTACAATATTTTCCCTACCCACTTGGGGTGGCAGTATGAAGCTGAAGGTTGGTTTAACGTCGGATGGATCAAAAGATAAAAATTGCCTAGACACGTAACCACTGCCCAGATGGCATAGGTATCCACCAACCCTCAATCTTAATTAAAATAATAAAATAGTGTTTCTATTGGTTTGAATTCCCTGGGAACAGGTTTTCTTCATAACTTTGAGAGAGAACATACATTAAAATTTGATCCCATCTCGAAGGTCGGGGAAAGGCAGACACTTTTTTTTATTGTATCTACTCTACTAAAGCTGGCGGGATTGGCATAAGGTCATTTTTTATGTCAGTTGCCCAGATATATATATGGGCGAGGGACAATGACATTTACCAAAACTTATTTCTTTTGCTCAATGAAGGTAGTGTTGGCGCAGGATTGGAATCCCCGGAACTAGGATTTCCTTCATGATTTTAAGAATAAGAGAGGACATTATCTGTCTATATTTCTGAGATGAGGATATTATGTACACTATTTACATTACACTACCGAGCAAAAGTAATAAGTGGCGACTCAGAGACATTAGATAAAAAATTGGTCAGTATAAGCAGTACCCTACAACGTAAAAACTAAACTGGGTACATGGCAGAAGCCCCAATATACTGGGATAGGTGAGTACAAGAGGAGGACAACAACACTCAGAAAACAGTCTGCCTGCCTTATGTGAAGGGGTTATCAGAGAAAATACAAAAGATCTGCGGTCCATATAACATCAGGACAACCTTCAAAAGCTGGACGACACTTCGCAGATATCTCTCTCGAGTAAGACCCCCTATAGAGAACATAACTAAAGACTGTGTGTACGTCATCCGCTGCAGCTGCGAAAAGAAATATAAAGAGGAGACAGGCCGCTCGCTTATGGTAAGGCTTCAAGAACACCAAAAAACTGTAACAAGAGAAGTGGAAAAATCAGGCGTAGCTGAACACATATGGAAAGAAAAGGGAGATCACCATCCTCTGTGGGATCAGGTTGAGATCATAGACAAAGAACATCATTGGAAAATTCGTAAACTTTAGGAATCAGCACATATGCTAGGCCACAAAAATCTCCTAAGTCGACCAAGCATAGAAATGAATACAATATGGGAACCAGTAATAAGGAGTGCCAGAGAAAAGCAATAATAACAGCAAAAATTGCAATATGAGCACTGGTAAAAAAAAAAAAAAAAAAAAAAATATATGGATAACAACAAATATTGCAATATGAGCACTGGTAAAAATGGTTGCTGAAGACATTAAATTGGTTAAATCCAGTGACAGGACCCAAAGAGTTGTGAGTTCAATATCTGACTAAGGCACTGAAGAATTTGGAGAGGGGAATTGACAGGAGATAACTGATAACTGACATCCATTAGACATGGCACGTGGAACTAGAACAGTCCACCCCAGTGAGCGAAATAAAGAGATCAGTTCAACATTCCAACCACCTGAAGAAGACCGGAGCGTACAACAGCCGAAACCTTGGGATAAATATGGCAACAAAAATGAGAATAATGTAAATAATGTAAGAGAGGGCATATACTACATTTTGATCCCAGACTAAAGAAGGGCGGGAATAGGCAACCATCTTTGATTGTAATCATACAGAATAACCCAAGTCTTAGCCTCTAAAAACCTACATCTTCAGCAGAGGCACCAATCATTACAAAAAGAATTTTACCATTTTCGGGTCTTATACTGGTTTTAATAATAAATACAAAGTGAAATTAAAAGTTTGGTTTGGTTTCTTTTGTTTTACGGCATATCAACCTCAATGGCTTATTTAATGGCGACAAGATTTTTACTGCTGGTAATATTTTTTTTTCCAAAAATGCATTGTTGGTAATATTTTTTTAAAACTGTATTATTGGTATTTTTTTTTTCAAAAATGTAATTCTGGTTATAATTTTTCAAAATAAAGTATTGCTGGTATTAAAACTTCTTTTTATACTTTCATAGCGTTTTGACCCTTTTGGGGGTTAACTATTTGCCCCTAGCTCGGACCCTAACAGGTGTTGCCACATCGGATCAAGGAGGACCTGGGAATACCAGCAATTAAGAGGTGGTTCCATGCTCCTCAAAACCTCCTGATCAGAGGCCTTGCTACTGGATGTAGTTTATCGTCTTACCCAGGACGCAGATATATTTTATCACATACACACGACGGTGAAATTAAAAGAGATTGAAAAATATCAGAAGGAAGCAATAAAAATAAAAATTGTGCCGATAATCAATAGAGAACTTATGAAATAAGATAAATCAGAAAATTTTAATTTTAACCAATGCGAAAGTTTGCGTAATTGTTTTCCTAGTGGGGTGTGCAGGAAGTGTAATGGAGGGCGTCTCGAAATAGGACAACGGAGAGCCGAGTTCAAATTCAAGTAGAGTTTGTTACATTCACTTATGCACAAATAACCTTAGGAATGGAATGAATCAATCTTTTCCCTGAATCTATGGGTTAAATAGTAATTTTTGTATATGTAAAAATCATTATTATTCTGAAAATATATTCACCTGCAAAAACGTAATCTTACGATTCAAAAGAGGTTTCAGCTTTAATTAACCAAAAAAAAACTTATTATTCAAATTTTCGACTGCAAAGAATTTTGTAAACAGAAATTTCCCATCTCTGCTCCAAAATTAACAAAATGTACTTTCTAATGTTTGTCTTTGAATATTTAAAATTGTTAAGACCATCAATTTCAATTTCTCTGGAACCAAACATATGATGTTAAGTGTGTATTTAGGGTGGACGGAGACAAAAAAAAAGAGAAACGTAATGGATAGAGAGAGAGAGAGAGAGAGAGAGAGAGAGAGAGAGAGAAATAATGGAAGGAGGTAATTGTCAGTTTGGTTAGGAATTTGTCTAAAGCTTTTGATCATGACTGAGAGATTTATGCTGTGGTTCCTACTATTGGCCAAAATAATCTCTCAGAAAGCAACACTGGGACAATATGGCGGGAGAGCGGGAAAATGAAAGAAGAAAAAAAGAAAAATGGCGACACAAAAATGTAAAGGCGGGAAAAGCTGGCGGGAACGGAAATGAAAGAGAGGCGGGTGAGGAAGTAAAAGGATGAAGAAAAAAATCACATAAAATAATATATGTGTGTGTGTATGTAGGTGTGTGTGTATATATATGTGTGTGGGCTGTATGTGTGCGTACTTAGACAAAGAAGAGTGAATAAAGAAAGAAAGTTAAAGGAATGTGTATTTGAAAGGAAAGGTTGTCAATAGAGACAGATATGATCAAACTGATATATATATATATATATATATATATATATATATATATATAGAGAGAGAGAGAGAGAAAGATATGAACAGACTAAAATAGATAATGAAGAGATTAAAATAGATAGATATGAACAGACTCAAATATATATATATATATATATATATATATATAGAGAGAGAGAGAGAGATAGATAGATAGATAGATAGATAGATAGATAGATAGATAGATAGATAGATAGAATTCTACTGATACGTAGATACTTAGAATTCAGTGCAATATTGATGGAACTGTGCACGCATGCGCATTGCGTAGTATGGGTATTTGGCCAACGGGACGATTCGATGCATTATTATATACCAAGCTTAAATGCTTTTGTCCATATGTTTAACAACAAAAAGAAAAATCCTCCTTTGCCGTCAACTGGTCCACCAACCCACACGCACCAATCGAATAACTACTTCCGTTAAACCCATAATTCCCTGCTGTAATCACCCGCCCAAGACCAATCCCATTGCCCAAACAGTATTCATTTTCCACCACTACTACCGTTGCTGTAACTTTTGTCAAAGTCAACCTGGTTTTCCTTTTCCTTCCTTCTTTCCTTCCTTTATATATATATATATATATATATATATATATATATATATATATATATGTATGTATGTATGTATGTATTGTTCTTTGCTATCCCTCATCAAATATTCACAGCAATAAATTGATGGAAGCACATATGGTGTTGCAAAAATGACTCTACCCTTTATACTAAATAGGCCAAATTAGAAATTTAGCCATATTCACAAGGCCACAAAAGTACTTTATATAAATATGCTTTTAACAAGTTCAAAATTTTCTGAATATCAAATTTTAACAAGAAATATATATAATTACAAAAAAATATTGTATTATTGACGTTTAAAAAAAACAAAAATTATACATGCAGAACATAAAATAAACTCATTATGATTTTTAACATTGTTTTCCTTTTATAATATTTTCAATATCTATTTTATGGTACTCGTGTTTATTCTAAGAGTGTTACTTTAATGGGAATCATTGAACCTATTTCTTTTAGACGTTTTGACGTTTTTCATGCATGAAAAGAATTGTCCACGGCGGGTATGTACTACCCCACATGCATAACAGGTTTCTAGATAAGATAAATCATTTTTTTTTTTTTTAGCACCTGGCCCTTGCTCCACGCACCAGCCAGTGTGTCTTGACAAAAGCCTTTGAGCATTTCTCTTATTAATACAATTTGAAAATAAACTTACTAGCACAATCTGAGAATAATTTTCTCGACCCACGTTACTAAAGTGAAGTAAAATACATCTAAAGATTTTAAGGTGTAGTGGGCCACATGAAAATATTAATTAAGGTTGGGGTGCGGCTCGCGGGTTGAAGGTCCTTGCTTTTGAATCAGAAATCGAGGATGAATCAACAGTAGTGAATCAATGAAAAAAAGATAAAGGAAAAAGTACAATTCATATAACATATCTACACGGGAAAAAAAAACGTTTATCTATCTATCTATCTATCTATCTATCTATCTATCTATCTCTCTCTCTCTCTCTCTCTATATATATATATATATATATATATATATATATATATATATATATATATATATATGGGTAAATAGATAATGAACACATTGGAATAGATAGATAGATAATGAACAGAATGATATATATATATATATATATATATGTGTGTGTGTGTGTGTGTGTGTGTGTGTATATATATAGATAGATAGATAGATAGATAGATAGATAGATAGATAGATAGATAGATAGATGAACAAAACGAAAGAGATAATGAATAGACTGAGAGAGATTAATAAATAGATAGAAAGAAAGGAACACAGCGATAAAGATACATATATATAGATAAAAAAGATTAAATATATATATATATATATATATATATATATATATATATATATATATATAGAGAGAGAGAGAGAGAGAGAGAGAGATATCATTGCATGCAGAATGCCACTCTCATGCCTCAAGATCTTTTCACACCGATATGTAACAATCTTCCTTTATAAATCTGGGAAATTATATATATATATATATATATATATATATATATATACATACGTTATCATACCTTTCTTGGGGTAGGGGTAGTGGTAACAACAAGTGGATTTTAAAAGTCGTTTTTAAGAGGGACTGCTTTAAAATGTATATTCTCTTTTAAATAAATGCTAAAAGTTTTATTTAAATGAATAATTAGCGAGAGAGAGAGAGAGAGAGAGAGAGAGAGAGAGGCGTAGACGGTATTTGCTTATGGACAAGGGAGCAACTTTCATTTGTCTTTTCCACTTTCATTTCTCACTCAATAAAAAATCTATGAAAACTGTTCAATACAGTTCATCAAAAAATAATACCACTCACTGAATATCGAACAAATATTAAACAGGCCTGCATTTAGGTTGGGCCTGGGTGGACATGTCCGGAAGGACTGATGTCGATTTGGACTGCTGACAAGGACACTTCTTAGATAATTAAACGCAAATATACAAAATGACCTACTTTCCTTCAAGGCAGAAAGCAGACGTGAAAGTCAGCCATTTTTTTTGCCACAACTTCCGATAATATGATATGCTTTTTCGCTTTGTGTAGTTATATTAGTGTAGGTGTGTGAGTATGTGTATGGACGTATTTGTATGCGTGTCTAGATGTGTACGTGTACATATGCGCGACAGATTATACGTGTATGCATACGTGTTTATATATGTGCATATGTGTACTTGTTGAGTGTATGTGTGTACCTAAGTGTATGCTTTTCTACATGCATGCAAGTGTATATATGCGCGATACATGTGTGTACATGTTCTTGTGTATATGTCTGTACATGGCATTTTCAGTATAGATATTAGTTTGAGATCCTGTGTTTCACACTTTCGCGATCAGAAGACAAATTTTTGCAAAAACATTTAATCCAGGGAAACAAACTCATATCAATAGACCTGAATATATTACTTCTATCACTGATATTGAGCACTTTCCATTAAGTACTGCGCATATAATATATATATATATATATATATATATATATATATATATATATATATAGTTGTATATTTAGGCATCAATCCTTCGTTTATGCATGTTTCATTAAAAACGACAGACAAGGTACTACGGTGAAGCTTTTTAATTAATTTTTCTTGGGTCCGAACAAAAGCTTTCTTTTCTGGACAAAGAGTGTGTAAAAACTGTCCAAATGTTTTATAGTTCCGAGAGCTTTTGGCTATACCTTTAGCCATTAGCTGAAAAATCAAATCATCCTTGATAATGGCTAAATGTATAGCCGAAAGCGTTCGGAAATCTAAAACATTTGGACAGTTTTTACACCTTCTTTATCTAGAAAAGATAGCTCTTGTTCAAACACAAGAAAAATTAAATAAAAAGCTTAACCTTAGTACGTTGTCTGTCGTTTTTAATGAAACATGCATATATATATATATATATATATATATATGTGTGTGTGTGTGTGTGTGTGTGTGTGTGTGTGTGTGTGTGTGTGTGTGTGTGTGTGTGTGTGTGTGTGTGTAAAAAAGATAGTCCTAAGGTATGCTATATGTATGAGCTAAATTGCTCGATATCAAGGATAGAGGGTATGTAAATGTATAAGTGGAGATTGACGTCAGCACCCAGAGGCGACAGCCTGTTTCATGCTTAAAGGCAATCTTCAGGCCTGAGGAGTTTTCTAATTTTTTCTTATACACTGTTCAACATACAAATTTTGTTCTGCTTTGCACAATAACATTTCGACCATATCATCATTATCAAGAACCTGGTATTTTAAATATTAGAAACAATTCAAATATATGCAACGATGCAGTAACAGAAATGTCTTCTAACACACTGATAGTAACCATTTTTTTCATCCGGACGCGGAACAATGTATTTGATTAAATATCTTCTCTCGTTCAGGTTTTTACTGCAATTATGCTGAGCCGACCTTAGTTACAGATTCTGGGAGAGAGCGTGTTATCTAGCGTGATCAACAATCTGAACAATACCAGCACACTCAAACACTCGGTCCCGATGACTTGTGACTTCGTGTTAGCACAGCTATCGACGGCCGCCTAAGGTTCCGTCTACCCAATTTCAATCTCAAGGTTTGGGTCAACCCGTGGTACGGTTTTCAGGCACTATCTAAAGGTACTGCACGTTGGACAACTTTGGAAAGAAAACCATATACAACCATACACACACACATACATACACACACACATGAACACGCACGCACACACACACACATATATATATATATATTTTAAGACATATTTATGTATATACATTCTTTTTACAGATACAAATATTTAAGTAAATGCTCTGTTTATAATAAACAGTATTAAACAACATTTACTGGCCTGAATGTGTGTGTAAAAATATATAGAAAATAGGAAAGAAGTCGTTTGGTAAATAATCCAAATATTTTTGTTATTATTTAAAAAAATAGTGCTCGATACAAAAGTAGAGCATAAATATAATTATGTAATCATATTATTAAATAAATAAATATATATATATATATATATATATATATATATATATATATATATATATATATATATTTTTAGGTTTTTATTTGTGATGGCTTCAAAAATTTGGAAGCGTTTTTTGCATGTCTTTAATAACAGATGCCTCAATAATGTCATGCATCTAATAAATAAATAAATAAATATATATATATATATATATATATATATATATATATATATATGAAGAAAATTTGGAAAAAACAAACAAAAATCCTTAAATGCAATTATGTTGTTTAAAATGAATGAAATGTCGACGTCTGACGTTTCGGTTTAATAAACCTTTTTCAAGACAATATTCATTAAAATACAATTCAGTTCAATATGACAAAGACGATGGACATAATATATATATATATATATATATATATGTATGTATGTATGTGTGTGTTTTAAAAAAATAAATCTATTTATAGTCCGATATTTTTATTGTTTCAAACGTTATTCTCGTGCATACTTCGTATTTGAAATAGAAGCCCTATTTCTATTTCTTAAACAGTGTGTATTACGTCTATCGAACTGCGCATTCGAGAAATTTTACCATAGAAAAATGCGTTTACCGGCTGTGATCGAATCTGTATGCCCATTTCTAGAGAAAACCACTATTTAATCGGGTGTGCTTTACCAATCGGCCACGAGGCGAATACGGTTCGGCTTTCCCCTTTTAAAGAATCACGTCTTCTTTATCCAGATTATTTTCTCGAAAGCCTCGTATTTGATCAGTTTCGTATTCGCAACGCCAACAAAGCAATTTCCAAAGAATAAATAATTTCTTTTTAATACAACTTTTATATATATATATATATATATATATATATATATATATATATATATATATATTTTAAATACGTTATTTATATAGATACAAATATTTAAGTAAATGTTTTGTTAATAATAAAAAGCAATAACAAAGTAATAATAAACAGACCATTTACTTAAATATTTGTATCTGTATAAATAACGTATTAACAATAAAAAAATATATTAAAATAATTGTCGGACTTTGTCCATTTCGTAATTTGTGACGTCGTCCTATATATATATATATATATATATATATATATATATATATATATATTTAAAGATATTTTTGTAGTACAAAATTTAATGATCGAAATAAAAGTGTAAAATTTAATATTACAAGACATATTAAAACAATATTAAATAATAAAAAACTCAACAACTTGGGAAACCGGTTGCTTCCCCCCCTTGTTGTTGAGTTTTTTTTTATTATTTAATATTGTTTTAATATGTCTTGTAATATTAAATTTTACACTTTTTATTTTGATATATATATATATATATATATATATATATATATATATATATTCGTGAAAACTGAGCAGCCATCATGAAAAAATGCCCCAAACTTTATTGTCAAAATCTTTATGTCATTATTAAAACGAAAGACCAAAGGATTTTTATTATTATTAAAATATATATTATTAACCATTTTTGGAAACTTTATATTTTTTTTTTGTCATTGCGTCAACTGGTGGCCATAAATTAATACAAGAAATTCTGGCGTCTTTTTTTGCGGTTAAAAACCACATTTATTTAGAAATTGTTGCAAAAATCAAATAATTGTTGGATTATAATGAAACAATCAGGATTTATTCCGAAATGAATGAATTCATTTTTGAAATTATTATTTTTAGAAAATCTTGCTAATACTTTTATCTTTGTTACCCACTATTTATTTAATTTGATGAAATATCGAGAAGGGTTTAATGTTTGCATTAATGTTTATCTTATATTTAATTGAATAATTTATACATTTATAAATCTTTTAAAATTCTGTATTAATCTGCAACAGTTATGTGATACTGTAAAAACTATTTTTCTAATCATAAACGCTTACTACAAATCAGTGAACTCTAGTATTTTAAAAAGAATTTGAAATTGCGCGTGTGCTTGTACGTGCCGATTTTGGTAAATATTGATGTCTATACACTATATCATGAAAGAATAAAAGTACTTGAAATATTTTCCTAAATTGTTAAGATTACACGGTGCTTAAAAATTATATAAAAATTTACTCATATTATATCAGGCAATTAATTTTTACAGAGATGTTCCCCTTAGAAAAAATTCCAATTAGTCTATCGTGATAGTTGTCAACACCTCATAAAAACACCCAACTCAGTGTTTAAAATGCTTTTCTGCTATATTTTAAACTAAAATTAACAAATATTTTTCAACTTACCGCAATTAAATTTTAGATCATCTAACCTATTCAAAATAAACTTTCAGAATAATATTTTTTATCTTTGAAATTTTTTTAGAAAAGAGAATTGTATTGTGATGAAAGAATTGTAAATATGATTAAAACCAGCCATTTTTAGTGATTTAAGAAACTCGTTCCAATCGATTTAAATTCGTTTTGAAATACAACAAAGTATTTGCTTACTTGAAATTATAAATTTAATCTATAAGCTTGAAATTAAAACTAAAATGAAAGTTTTAAAACCTAATTTTCTTATGAAAAAATTCTTTTAAAATCTTAGGTATCACTTTTTGGTGTTTATATATATATATATATATATATATATATATATATATATATATATATATATAAACTCTATCCGTCACTTCATCCTTTCCTCTATCACTCCTCTTTGTTCTCGATCCAACTCTGTAAACCCTTGCGTGCTAATGGCTTCCCGTCTTGCTTGGGGCTGAATGCTTAAATATATTGAATGCGTAAATATATAGTTTAATTTAGTTTTCCCCACCCTATCTCTCTCCCCCACCCCTTTTTCTTTTCTTTTCCTCTCCCTTCCTCTTCTTCTGATCTTTAAGATTAGATCGTCTTTATTGTGTGTGT
>CAHIKZ030004613.1:1032500-1057500 GCA_903632075.3 Acanthosepion pharaonis | reverse complement strand
ATATTCTATAAATATTATTGTGGTTGTATGAAGTGTTTTTTTTGTTTTTTTTGAACAAGAGTCAGAGTTGTATACAATGCGACACGTGGTTCGTTGGGGACTAAGAAGTCCCCTGGAAGGGAAATGAGATACGTCTTGCCCTTACGGCATCATGTGGCCGAAGAGCGAGAGAAGCGAGAGATTTTTGCCTTTTCCTTTTATATTGCTTTTATACAACGCCACCTAGCGTGTATTTGGAGAATTCCCCTCGCCCCAAATAATTTTTTTTAAGTTCTTCAGAGATATTTGCTAGTTGTCAAACTGCAACCGCCAGTCACAACGACCAATCGACACTATTTTCTTTCACACTAGCATTTCATTCCTCGACTGAATGGATAAATAGTTCGAACGGAACAATTTACCCCACCGTGCGAACAATTTACCCCATCGTGCGAACGATATTTTAATTTACCGACGAGATAATTAAATCTCGATGCTTATCAATTACGAGATTTCAGTTACAAAGACGAGACAATATTCAAAATCAAATCTGTAATTTCGTTTTCTCTGTCGTTTTTTTTTTTTTTTAGTTCACTTTTTCCCGATATCATAAATAATTCGAGAATTCTTTTCGATTATTTATGATAAATAAATTTAATTATTTTTTTCTTTTTTTTTTAAATCGAAAGGTGGATTTCTGTATGGAAGAATAAAGAATGGAATATAGTTAACATAAGGAACAGGCAGGTGACATTTCTGGGACACGGATAGAGAAAAGAGGGCCTGGAGAATCTGATACTCACAGGTCGAATAGCGGGAAAGAGAGACAAGGGAAAACAACGCATGTTATACCTGGCGGGCTTAAACAAGTGGATGACAGAACGTGGTCTTGGGGGAGTGACAGAGGGACGAAATTTATTGAGAACTACAAGGGAAAGGAAGAAGGGGAGAGCCATAATCGCCTACGTCCTGAAGGGACACGGCAGATAAAAAGGAAAAATCAGAGGGGGTGCAAAAGTAGGGATACAGTAATTAAAAATAGAAATGCACTGGTATAATTCTTACTCTATAATTAATTAAAGAATTAAAGGACAACACTTCACATCAGGAACAGGCAGGTGACATTTCTGGGACACGTAATGAGAAAGAACGGCTTGGAGAATCTGATACTCACAGCTCGAATAGAGGGAAAGAGAGACAAGGGAAAACAACGTATGACATACCTGGCGGGCTTAAGCAAGTGGATGACAGAACGTGGTCCTGGGAGTGTAAAGGACAAAACTTATTGAGAGCTACAAGGTCATAGCTTGATCGCCGTCCTAGCTGAAGGTCATTTTGATAGCTCTTCTATGTTCATAATCATTTTTTCAATTTGTGGTTTCACCAATAACACGGTATTTACTTGCCCCCTTCCCACAAGGTTGTGACCCTCAGCTTTAACGTCGGGACACGAGTGTTTTCACTCGGGCCACTGGTAAGCTCACTTAGCTGGTCATAGCTTTACCAAGCCAATAGGGTCTAAGCTAATCGTAGCCATGATACCACCAGCACAGGGACGGAGCCCTGGGGCAGGTAAGTCTCCGAATATATATATCACTCAGGAGAGGAGTTTACACCAATAACAGATTTACTACATGGGGTTATATTGATACCAACGTTTCAAATCATATTTGTAGTTTGTTTTTGTTTTTTTTACTTATTAATTAGGTATTAAATATATCAGATTTTCATGGAGGAAATGTTGACACCTAAAAGAGAAAAACAAACTCTTAGACAAGTATAAATTAAAGTTTTTGTGTTAAAAATCCAACTGGGTAAGAATGAAACAATTTCGATGTAAATATTCTTTTTAGATTTTAAGCAGAATCGGAAATATTTGCGTTTCAAAATGTTTATTTTATCCTAAGAATATAGCCCTAAAACTAACATGCCTCAACCACACATCAATTTTAAATTTGATCTAATTATTTTTTTTTTTTTAGCATTTATTTAAAAGAGAACACACACACACGCACACACACACACATATATATATTAAATATTATATTCTATATATATATATACATTAAAGCACTATTTACATTATATTTTATATTATATATATATATATATATATATATATATATTATTATGTATGAAGATGGATGAACATTTGTGTATATTGTTACACGTGTGTCTATGTGTGTGTTGGCGCATGTTAATAAACGTATGTATATATGGATTTACATGAATATGTTTGTGAGATACATATAAGAAGAAAACAAAATCTTTAATATAACCCTCAAATATTATTAAATAATGAAACCTAAACCTTAATTAAGTTTACCCATATAATAATAAATAAAAATTGCATTCATAAATTAGATTAAAAGTAAAAATAATATAGATGTTATTGTTACCGTAATTTTCTTACTATATTATGGAAATACAATTGGTCGGGTAAATAAACTATTATAATTTTAAATATTTCTTTAATATGTCCTCAATAAATATGCTAATAAAAATAGTAGTTAACTTATATTAAGTCCCTAAACTATTTACTTATAAAATTAAATATTTAAATTGATAACATTCATCATTTTTTAGACATCTAAATTTCTATCAAGCATTGAAATCTATCTTTTACATAATTTTGTTAAAACAAAACTACAGCCTCTTTCGATTTACTTCCCTCTCCCCCTCACTCTTTGCCGTAACACTCATTTAGATATATCGGTATTACTTGTCTGTCTCCTCTCTCTTTTCCTTTTCTTTTCTCCCCTCCCATTCCTACATATCATTTCCGTTAAGTTAACCATCTAAATAGGTCAAGGTTCGGTCACTCCTCCTACCCCAATATAAAGCATGCTTAAGAGAGATATGAAATTAACCCCTCCCTATACCCAACCTTGTCTCTTTACCTACCACTCTCACCCCCCCCTGTTAAATTACAAAAATTACACTACCCATCAATTTCTAATCCCATTTTTCCTTTCATTTCGTTGTTGGAATTGTTACCTGATGATCCGGAGTCCTTTAAAAAGGATATTAGTGAAATAAATTATTGTAATGGTACCTTAAAGTGCTTTTGTTTTTTCATTATATATATTTATATATATATATATATATATATATATATATATATATATATATATATATATAAATATATATATATATATATTTACTATTTACATTTTATATATATATATATATATATATATATATATATATATATATATATATATATATATATATAAGCACTATTTACATTTTCGGACTATCATCCTTATCTTTGTTGCAATATTTATCATATTTTTGTGATAAATATGGCAACAGAGATGAGACAATACTCAAATAATGTAAATAGTGTACATATAATACCAATAATATCTCATCTCAGAAATGTAGACAGATACTAAACAAAGAATGTTGAATATATATATATATATATATATATATATATATATATATATATATTTCAACATTAAATGTGTCTCCTCAGGCAATTTAAACTGCTGGCTAAATGGTTTACCATCTCCTCAAGGCAAAATAAAATTAAACTTATAGTATATCTAAATGGTTTACCATCTTGTTTAGATTAAAATAAAATTAACATTTATAGTATATATAAAATATATATATATATTTGAATATATATATATATATATATATATATATATATATATATATATATATATATATATATATATATGACACATGGCAGAGTGTATAAAGGCGCTAGATAGATCCAGTGACAGGAACCAAAGAGTGTGAGTTCAATACTTGGTAAAGGCAGTGGATAGCGTGGGGAGGTGAATTAACAGGAGATAACTGATAACTGATATCCATTACATGTGGAACTAGCACAGTCTACCGAAGCGAAATAAAGGGTTTAGTTCGACATTCCAACCACCTGAAGAAGGCCGGAGCGTACAACGGCCGAAACGTTGTGATAAATATGGCGACAAAGATGAGGACAATAGTCCGAATAATGTAAATAGTGTACATAATACCACTTCTCTATGAGATGTATAGACAGATCCTGAAGAAGGCCGGAGCAGACAACGGCCGAAACGTTGTGATAAATAGGGCGATAAAGATAAGGACAATAGTCCGAATAATGTAAATAGAATACATAATACATAATGAAATGTATAGACAGATTCTATTTATATTTTAGAGCAATTCACTCTAACCCAAGAAATCAGAAATTTCATTTCATTTTATTTTATTTCATTTTTTATTTTATTTCATTTCTTTGTTTTTTAGAAATTATTTTGTATTAACTATAATGTTGCTTTTCTATATTTTCTATACTATTAACTATTATATTATCTATAAAATTGATATATTTCTGTAATATTGCCAATAAAAACTATAATAACGTTTTTTTTAATACAACTATAATATATCTATAATAGCAATATTCTATGATATTTACTATAATATCGATTCTTCTAATTCGCATATTTACTATAAATAACTGTAATATCGATTTAATAATTCGATATTTTTAAAAGTCTTTATCTTTGAAAAACTGTACCCCTCCGGGATTTTGTTTTCAAAAACTTGACATGCTTTAATTATACAAAGATATTGGGAAAATTTTCTCTGCAACTATTTTTAAATAATTTAAAAAATATTACACAGCTGTTGATTGGATATTACTATTAACTACGGATGCGGAGATTGTAATTATTTTTTGTTTTTTAATTGCCATCGTTCTCTCACTAGCAACATCGTAGCGAAAACGCATTGATTGAAACAACAAATCTATTTATATTTCTTACATTACTTTCAACAGAATTTGTAGATGACTCAACCAATATATTACAAGTTACTATTATAGGTAGGGGACATAACTCTTGTGCGAATTAATTAAAACACAACGAATAATTCCGTTATTATTTACTTTCTTTTTGTAGTTTTCCAATGAAACATGACTCAGTACACAAGTTAATACTTCGTATGTCCATTCCTCGAAGTCATTCCTTGCAGATAGATCACAGATTCTCGACTGGATTTAAATCAGGAGAGTTTCCAAGCCAGACGATAGTACTTTGAATTTGTCACTGGTAAGGCTTGCCATTGTGTTTGTTCAGCGTGACAATTTTCGTACGCTTCCTTAGAATAACATCCATCGCCGAAAATGGCCGTATGACAACTAATCGACGGTCGAGACAATAGTGTCTGGGCGTGATAAAAATCTGATGCAATCACGAGTGACACAATATTTTTCAAGGCCAAAGAAATTTCATCATACCCCCCGAAAATAGATTCATATCACTGCAAACAACTGCAAATGACTTAATCTGAGAAAAAATAGAGTTCGACTACACCCTGTCTGTCCATTGGTTCTAAAATTGACCGTATGGTGAAAGGAAGGAAACTAATCGGTTGTTTCAATTCATTTAGACAAGGGTGTGTATTACAAATTGCTTTTAAGTAATTGCAATGTACAATTTAAAGAGCAACGCTTAAATTTTCCTTTTTATAATTATAAAATCCTTTCTTCTACGCAAGATGAAGATGATGAGGAATTGATAATTACAAAATCTGACCCAAAAGGAGATTAATTGAATAATGGTTTAATTTTTAGATTAATCTAATGTCGTAGAATAGCGAATTGACTTTTTGGTATGTCTCCCAATCAACTTCCAAATGGATTTTTAAGGATTCTGTATTCATGATATATATATATATATATATATATATATATATATATATATATATATTTTATATGTTTTGATGTGGGCTATATTTAAGGGATAAAGTTCTCAATATCCGAGATAGAGCGTATGTAAATATAAATATAAAAGTGAACATTGGTGTCAACACTTTGGGGCGATAGGCTGTTTCATGTTAGGCCTGACGAACGCGCCTAGCATGAAACAGCCTGTCACCTCGTAGTGTTGATTCCAATGTTCCCATATATATATATATATATATATATATATATATAAAGAAAGAAAGAACAGTAAGATATATAATCCGGTGTTCTTATATATATATATATATATATATATATATATATATATATATATTTATTTTAACAAAATAGTGCTCAATGTAAATTTACAGAGCATTAATACTATAAATTAATTGATTTAAAATATGTTTTTTTTCGCTACACAGTTCTAACCATGATTCAAAAATGGAAGCTGAAAGCTCCGAATTTAATTTTGTAAATAAATTAAAGACATTAGTTCCATTTCATCCTCAAGCGAATTTTGGAGTAACTTTTAAAATGACTGGGTTTTAGACACAGCAAAAATCATAATTCACGTTTCCGAGGATACAGAGAAATCCAATTCAACCAGACAAGGGGTGTCTGCATGTTCATTATCGCTGTATTTTGATGTATCAGTTATTAGTTACGTTTTGGTAGGGGTAGGGATGTATTTTTCAATGAAATCTGACATCCGTTAAATGCATGTCGTCTGGATTTTTTTTAATTTTATTGTTAACGGCAAAAATTCTTACGGCATTTTTTCTATTTGTATATTTAAAGATTTCTGGGGGGTGTTTAGGTTAGAATACGTTTTATTTAATTTGAAAAAATATTTTCACTTTTAATTTTTAATATACTCTATTTCTTTTAAGAACAAGTAAATGTTACAGTATGTAGAATTATTTTCACATCAAGTATAAGTATGTATATTATTAGGTAACAATTTTTAAATTAAATATTAAAAAAAATTATATATATATATATATATATATATATATATATATATATATATATATATATATATATATATATATATATATATATATATAAAGAGAGCAAGGCCTAAACGCAGAGGGTAGTTTCTCTTTCTCTGGTGCAAGGCCTAAATGCGGAAGGACATTTTGCTTCGTCTGGTGCATGGTCTAACCCCGGAGACTTGTGCCTCACCGCCGCCACCACCGAGGGAATCAAACCTCACATGAATGAAGATTTCAGATCAGTTGTTTGTCTTTTTTTTGTTTTCTGCTGAAAGAGATTTTCTCTTCCTGTTCAAATCATCTATCCTTTTTGCTTGTAGATATTTCATGATGAACTAATGAAGTGGCGTGTCGAATGTTACAATCAATCACAGCTTAATTATTTCATGTCCACAGCGTAAGTCAAAGACGCCATTTGTTCTGTCTGGGTATTTTCACTAAAATAAAATTTTCAGATTGCCATCAGTATTGCCTCGAAAACCGCAAATATAATTAATATATTTCAAACGACACTATTGCTTCGACATATTGAATATTAACATCTCATGAAAGCAGCAAAGAGAAAAAACGGTAATTATTTGTGGAAAGAAATTTTTATGTAACAGTGTGTAGCTGATTTGCAGTTGCCTTGTAATCTAGAGAGTAAAAGGGTTTAATACAAATAGTAGCTCTTAGGAGATTCCGTATATGATATTGATTATTCATTTTTTTCTGTCCTCATTAATATGACACGGAATTTGACAGTTGGAGTGGCTTTCGCTGGAAGAAAGTGTTTCTCTTCCTTCGCTATTTGAAAATTGGTCTTCGTACATGTTCACTGTGAAGATTATATATATATGTATATATATATATGTGTGTGTGTGTGCGTGTGTGTGTATACTATATATATATATATATATATATATATATATATATATATATATATATATATATATGTCGTAGATATAGCATACCTTAAAATTATTTTTTTCATACATACATATATATATATATATATATATATATATATATATATATATATATATATATATACTAGCAGGCTTTGCCCTCTCACTATATATATATATATATATATATATATATATACTAGCAGGTTTCATAAATATATTCACTACTTGAAATCTTTGAAACAAAAATGTTTGAATGAACATTTCATTCATAAATTGGCTTGTTATAGTTAAGGAATGTTTTACAAATAGATGCCAACTTGATGAAGAACAAGTTAAATGCAAATTTCAAATAATTTTCTGCACTATATAAGATGATATTCCTAAACAGAACTATTTTTGACATGAAAGTCATAACAATCCTCTAATAAAAGAACACTATTGAAGGAAAGTCAATTAATGAAATAAACGTTTTTAAAATCAATATGCAAATTAGTTAAACCTGAAGAGTGACAGTGCCTAGAAGTAGATAATATATAATACAGATATTCAGCTGCTAGTGTGTTAAATATTTTAAAATAAATGCCGCCCAATAGGAGGGAGTGCTTTTTAAGCTAGTTTGTAATAAAACGTGCTCTGCAATTTTGGATACAAAAGCAAAATAAGAGTTACTCCACTTGAACCATGAAAGCAACGATAATGGCTAGTATAATATATTAATATATATTTACAACCTCGCATAATCTGGCAACCCAGAATCTGAGCTCAACGAAAATCATTCCCTGTGCCTAACTTTTCTATGGCTTTTGAATGAGCTATGAATCATTGAAATCGGACCAGTGGGAGCGGAGGAGTTGCTTGGACACACACACACACAAACATTCACTTTACTTTATATATAAGATTAATGTATATTTTGGCACCAACCTTTCTTTTAAAGGTTCTTTTAAACATCTTTCTTTAAATATGGCAAACAAGCGCTCGAAAATGGCTAAAGAATTGTCCGAAATCCGCAATGAAAATTATGGTCAATTTTTTGTACCCACTTCTTTCTACAAACGGAAAAACATAACGATCCAAGAAAAACTAAACAAAAAATTAATTAAATCTTCCTTGTCTGCTATATTTAATAATATATATATATATATATATATATATATATATATATATATATATATATATATATATATATTAAAAAAGAGAGAGGTGCCGCGAACGTTTTTTGGTTGTAATGTGGATTTATTTAGAAAAAATATTATGCTTTATTTTCCATAATTTTACTACACGCGTTTCTGGTCTCGCGACCGTCTTCAGGTAAAAGCGAAGATTTCCACATATTATTAAAAATAACTAATTTTTTCCTTATGTTTTTCAATGTTAAATTTTCTCGATACGAGACACTTTCTGTTTTTGTGATAGTAATCCGAATTTCTTTCTTGAATTGGCACGTGTACAAAGCATAATATTTTTTTCTAAATAAATCCACATTACAACCAAAAACGTTTGCGGCGCCTCTCTTCTCTTCTTTTTAATATACATACTTTTCTCTCGTTGTAACCACTATAACCTCTTTCTTTTATATATATATATATATATATATATGAAAAGTCCGACAGTTATTTTAAGACATTTTTTATGTTTATACATTCTTTTTATAGATAAAAATATTTAAGTAAATGCTCTGTTTATAATAAACTATAATTCACGCCGGTAAATGTTGTTCATACTGTTTATTATAAACAGAGCATTTACTTAGATATTTGTATCAATAAAATAACATTTGTATACGCATCGAGCAGATATGAATGTATGAGAGAAAATCATGGAGAATTGTGGTTTAAAAACAGTAAAGTCGACCTTGCTAACCGAAACGCTCCTCTGTGGCTCAATCGGTAAAAGCACGTCAGGCTATAGGAAGATTTAAATGCATATAAATGATACAGGTTCGATTCCTGTCGGAGAACGCATATTTTCTATGAAAATCTCAACGGACATTCAGGCCGGTAAATGGTGTTATTAGTGTTTAATATAAACAGAGCATTTCCTTAAATATTTTTATCTATAAAAAGAACGTATATATATATAAAGAAATATAGTTTTAAATTATGTTATATTTATGGATAAAGTGCTCAATATCAGAGATAAAGCATAGCGTATGCAAATATAAAACTGAACATTGAAATCAACACTCAGAGGCCACAGATTATTTCATGTCAAACGCAATCATCAGGCCACATACACATAGCACACACACACACACACACACACACATATATATATATATATATATATATATATATATATATATATATATATATAAATAAAGAGAAAGAACAGACAGATTAAGATTCTACCGTTCTTAGCATTTACTTTCTTAAAAAAGTGCTCGATACAACGTAGAGCAAAATATTATCCATTACATCCAGTAGACATGGCACGTGGAAGTAGAACAGAATACCCCAGTGAGCGAAATAAAGGGTTCAGTTCGACATTCCAACCACCTGAAGAAGGCCGGAGCGTACAACAGCCGAAACTCTGTAATAAATATTTAAAATATTTTATAATAAAAATATTATTCTTATAATATATATATATATATATATATATATATATATATATATATATATATATATATCGAATATTGATTTTATAAAATATCTTTTTATCCTACAATGTATATGCCAAGTTTGATAAAAATCGTTTGTATGAATCTCAAGTTAAAAGGTAAACAGATAGACAGACAGACAGACGGCCACACAGACATCTTCTGTTTTATATATAGAGATATTTATTTTACTAAAGGGACATTCTGCTCGAAAAAGCATTTGTATTTGACTCTTGATGACATACACTATATTGTGCGTGATGTTAGATTTTCCGGACGTCTACAATGGGATTTTTGCACAAAGCATTTACCATTTTTTTTTTTTTTTGAAGAGATTGATGCCGACTTATCATTGTAAAAATGTTTTTCATGTGCCGGGTTTTGTGCAGTACACAAATTGGAAAAATCTTGATTATTTTCCAGAAAGACTGATTTTTGGCAAGTGACCAGCAAAAATCTCCTGACTAAACTCCTGCCAAGAATCTTGAAGCTTTTATGAAAGAACGTGTCAAAAATATCATCTTAGAATTGCCCAAGAAACAACAGCATTTGATGCGATTGATTGGCGAAATTTGCAAGAAATTAGGAAGCTCATATGAAAACCCAAATTTTTTTTCAGTTGAATACTTTCAACGTTTCATACTGACTTTAAGTAACTCCTCGTGACCACTAAGAAATAAATAATTTTTACGATGTGTTACCCAGATATTACAAACTCAACTAAGAGAGGCGGAACAACATTTGTGTAAAGAAATGAAACCTTACCTTTAATCTTGGTTTCTCGAAAGTTGCAAATCTTAAATTGTCTAAAGTTGTGCCCTTAACAGACCTTGTGAAATTTTCTTATGCTAACTACCAGCAAAATGGTGAAACCACAATCTACCGGTCAGTCGTAGTTTTAATCGAAGGCAAGGAAATCAATAGGGGTTCATATGCTCTCGGGTCTAAAGGTCCCGGCCGAAGTCACAACTTAGCGGAGTATCTAAAAACAAGAAAAACAGTGGCGGCTCAAATTCTGCCACGTCAAACTAAATTCAGGCTGAAAACCTCGCAAAGAGATTCTTCTAATAAGCAAGGCAGTAAATCCACTAAGTAATCCTTTATTACTGGGTGTGGAAGAATTAGGAACAGAAATATTAATAATGATGGGAAAAAGGAAAGAGTAATCAGGGGGACAGTAGATAGCGATTGACATTGCATTTAAATTTTTGCAGATTAAAGTTGGCTGGAAAACCTGTAGCAGGTAGGCCGTTCCACAAGTAAGGCAGTAAAGCCACTAAGACTCAAGGGGTCACAAGGTGTGGAAGAATTAGCAAGAGAGACATTAATAATGAACGGGAAGTGAAAAGAGTAATCAGGAGGACAGTAGATAGCGATTGATATTGCATTTACATTTTTGAAGATTAAAGTTGTCTGGAAAGCATGGAGTCGAAAGGGAGTTCCACAAGCAAGAAAGGTAAAGTTTATTAATCCTGGAGGGATCAGTCTATTAATCCTGGAGGGATCAGTCTGTTAATCCTGGAGGGATCAGTTTATTAATCCTGGAGGGATCAGTTTATTACTTAATAAAAATTTAAAACCAATCCCCCACTTTATCTTTAGTAGAAAGTTGTATGAATGTTTAATGTAAATATATATCTTGAACGTTTCTCCAACATTGTTTGAATTGGGAAACCATTGACGGACACCAAGCACAGAAGGAGTTGTAAAAGACTTCAAAACAGAAAGAATCTCTTTTGCTTTCTGAGACAATAAACGCTTATATTTTTCCTCTTAGATTCTATCCCTAGTAGATAGTCTTTCCTACCGCCCGCTCAATTCCCCCTTCTTTTGAACAAGAGAAGAGGCTCAACCCTTGTTTCTTCTTTAGGAAGGCGTTCCCGCAATTCTTCCCCTCCTTCTCTCTGGCGTCCGTATTTGTACTGCCGTGATGTGTGCAGTCTGTGGTAATGCCTCTTCATTCTGAGGGTACACCTTTGACAGTTTTCTGGTTTGCTCTTCCCGACTGTTAGTTAGGACTCCTAACTCCTTCATAGCGTCTTGAGCGGCCGTTCTGATCAATAGTTGTATAATACCGGGGTGCCTGTAGTGCCATATCGCGCATGGAAGGGTGTCTTTGGATTCACCTCTGGTGAGCGACCCTGAGGCCACATTATATTGCAGGCTACGCCAGCTCCTTTCTGCCCACATCACAGACGATGACCGTCTGTTACTTCTACTGCCTTCTTATTTTCACTACCAAAATTACCCAACATGACAACTAACGATCAAAAAGTAAACCTAAACCAGCTCTTAAAAAAAACACCTAAACCCTTTTTCCTTTTCTAACATTTCGTTGCATTCGAACCAACTTCTGTAGTATGGAATCGTTCCTCATTGAGAAGTCTTCTGATATACTGGCTCTCTGCGAGACCAACCTCAACTCGTTTATCCCCTCCTTTGACTTCTCGATCTCCTGTTACCTTCCTCTCCTTAGAAAAGACTCTCAAACCCACATACACGGCCTTGGAGTTTACATGAAGTACAATCTCTCACTGGCTAGAGGGCTCTCTCTCTCTCGAATCTCCAGGTCATTCGTACATGAGTCTCCTCCCTCTGTCTTTTCTACAAATACTTTCACGGTAACTGCTCCGACGAGTTACGTTCGCTAGTTCCCAGACAGCAGGAATTCAAACGTGTTACTAGGGTGGCATCTCGGTCCCACCTTTTCATTGTCGAAACGGTTAAATATAACCGTCTCTCCTACTCCAATAGCTTTTTGTCTCGCACCTACCATCTGTGAAATTCCCTTCCTTTATATTATATGTTTCCTTCATAGCTCTAATCTCCAACTATTCAAATGTAGTGCCAATTGATATCTCCAGATGCCTTGATCTATTCCCTGTCCTTTACTTTATCCTTTCCTCTATCACGCCTCTTTACTCTCGCCCTCACTCTCTGTAACCTCTTACGTGCCAGTGGCATCCCACCTTGCTTGGAGTGAAATGCTTTAAAAAAAAAGTGATAATAATATTAATGTTGATAATTATGATGCTAAATTGATTGGAAAATGAATGATTCAATAATAATTATTATGATATAAATAAGCCTCAATTGAATTTTTAAGAAAATGAAAATCTGTTCAGATGATATCTCTCGTCTGATTAGAATAATGAGGGAAAAATCTAAGAATAAAGTTGAAATTCACATGTTACTTTTCGTTTCTCAGAATATGTAACATTATCTGTGGATTGCAGTGACTCAGCGGCAATTCATCTGTCGGGACCCCAATGCTGCATCAACTGACTGAACCAAGGCCAATCAATCGACCCGCTATTATTTCTTTTTTCTCTTTTAAAGACTTTTCGATGCCCGGTTACCTTCCTCTCCTTAGAAAAGACTCTCAAACCCACATGCACGGCGTTGGAGTTTACGTCAAGGACCATCTCTCACTGGCTAGAAAGTTATCTCTTGAATCTCCAGACCATTCATAAATGTGTGTCCGTCTATCTCTCCTCAATGGGGTAAGCTACCTCTTCTTCCTCTATCGCTCTCCATAGTCCCAAGGCTGTGGTATACTTGAAAGCATTTCCGACAATATAGACAATCCGTTTACTCATATATTCGTGTTCGGCGACTCTTACTCTTTTTTTTTAATTTTTTACGAATTGGTCAAACCCAAACTCAAACAAAAACATTGTTTTCAATCGTTATGAGTCTACCGATTGAATAGAATTTTATTATAAATAATTGTCTTGTAAATTGAATTTTTAAAGCATTCTGAATGTAAAAATAAAGAAAAAAGTGTGCAACACAATAAGAAAAGCTACCTGCCCCACAAAAAGTGAAGTTTTGTTGAACTCGGTTGAAAAATGTAGGAAATCCGATCCCAAATATAAACGAACAAACAAACAAACACACACACACACACACACACACACAACCTGGGTTTTATAATAAGTATAACTCGATATGAGTTGTCCCCCTTTCATTTTTGCGATGCTTCTTAAATTTTCAAATTGATTTCGTGCAAAAACAATTGTGTTTTTCCAATTTTTGGCGCTGTCAGAACCACCGCAAGGTAATTTTACGTAGTCCTGTGAAGTTTTGTAGGAAATCCGATCCAATATATAAACGCACGCACACACACACACACACACACACACACACACACACACACACACACACACACACCACCTGGGTTTTATAATAAGTATGATTTTATTCCATATAAAAGTTTAAAAAGAATTAGATTCACTCAGTCGAGATTTATCTGGTACAAGAGTAAATTGGAATTAAACAATGAAGAAAAGATTGTGTAGGGTCAAATTTCTCATAGCATATCCTTTATAACCGGAACATCATACTTCGAAAGATTGGCTCGGCTGTTTCTGACATTCAAGAGAAATAAGCATTTACCAGTTATTCATTTCCATCTGACAGGTGGACATTAGATTTTGTCTTTCTATTATATTACATTGGCCAACCAAAGAGACATTAACTCGGAAAATTTTGAAACGTTTCCATTGACTAAATACTTTGTCCGAAAAGACTCGAGTTACTCTTGCAATTTTAAGAAAAAGATTCAAAACCTTCCTATCAAATTGAATTGAATTTCAAATGGACAGAAAACGATTATGTTTTTTTTTTGTTTTTTTTTTTTTAAATGAACTTGAAATGTGAAGTTTCTTTTTTACGGTTTATCGACCTTTTCCAGGTTATTTACTTTGTCTTTTTTTGTTGTTTTAAACATTTTGCCCCAAGCAAGCTATCCATTTTTGTTGTTGCTACGGAAAATTCCTCAAGTGATGTGGTTTCTGTTATTTGGTACAGCTCTTTGTGATTGTATAGCGTCAGTCGCCGAGGTTTAAAAAAGACAGGCATGTTTCGACCGCTCGAAGTCATTTAACCATCGAAATAATGCAATTAATCATAATACCTCATCTCAGAGATATAGGCAGATATATAGAGAGACATAGACATAAAGGCCGGAGCGTACAACGGCCGAAACGGTGTGAATATGTCAATGAAGATGAAGATAATAGTCCAAATAATGTAAATAATGCAAGTAATCATAATACCTCATCTCAGAGATATAGACGGATATATAGAGAGACATAGACATAAAGGCTGGAACGTTGTGAATATGGCAATAAAGATGAGGATAATAGTCCGAATAATGTAAATAATGCAAGTAGTAAATATCGTCTTTGGAATCTTCGCTACACCTTTAATCTACGTCAGATGTGTCGACGATATTTTTAACCTTGCTAATTACTTCGACGAAATATAATAACAATGAAATCAGCCTTTCAAAAAGAATTCAGTCTTACTCTTGATCTCCGATATTAATATCGAAAATAGAATCCTTGTAGCGATTGACTCTAGTAGCCGCACTTAAAAGCAACCAACAAAAAACAAGAACAAAAAAAACAAAAAACCAAAAGAAAACCCAAGTTCAAATTCATGTCACCTTAATTATTATAGCGAACGTTTGCATAGATATAAAATAACGATTCTTCAAAAATTCGATTAATAGAGAAAAACTTACCTCCTCTTCCCATTCTTTATTCTACAAACAATAACATCAAAGACACGTGAACATAGGATTTCCAATGTCATCGAAAACATAAAACTCTAAAGAAACATCACAACGCCAACAGAGAAAACAATTAAAACCAGAACATCGTAAAACTATTCTCTTGCAAGCAAAGACATCCAAAGTAGAAACGAATTAATGCAGCCATTAAGTTGATGTCAAGAAATATATATATATATATATATATATATATATATATATATATATATATATATATATATATATATATATATATATATATATATATATATATATATATATATATATATATATATATATATATATATATATATATATATATATATATATATATATATATATATATATATAGAGAGAGAGAGAGAGAGAGAATGATGGAATAAATTTTCAATAACGGAATTTTTATAAAGTGCTCAATATTTACAATATGATAGAGTATAATGATTTTTTTAAATTGAAAACTCTACTTCCTGTGAATTAATATCCATTTTTTTAAAAAAATTATTTTTACTTTTATTCTTATTTTTATTCTTATAAATAAAAAATTTAAAAAAATGACAATAAAAATTAAAATAATTCAAAAATGGATATTAATTTAAAGTAATTTTTCAATATATCTCTGCATCAAAAAAAACTTTTACAAACTTTGAGTTTGAGTTCCTCACACGAAAGTCCGTATAAACATATCCGAAAATACTTCGTCTTTGAGTTATTAGGCTTAAAGAAAGTTTATTGTATACTAAGTTACATTTGTTATTCATGTACATTCCTGGTTAGTCAGTTTTCAACGTTTAACGTGTTTAGTATCGAGTTAACTGAAAAGTGTTCCGTTTATCAATGGCAGGATATTCAAATCATGATCAAGCAGATATGCTTTTTACATACGGCCGCGTGAATGGTAATGGACGCGAGGCTGCACGGCTGTATCGATTTGCGTTTCCAGACCGAAGGCTGCCGAGTCATCCAAACTTTGCTGCTGTTTATCGTCACGGAACCGTGACACGATAAACTATGGCTCGACGAAGACCAAGTTCCGCTCGTGCGCCTGATCACGAAGGACACCTGGTCTTTTGTATATATGTTTATATGGAATTTTAACTTGTTTTAGTGTCAGGAGCCAGCCCCCAAAGTTCGTAAAAGTATTTTTGATAAAACCTTTACACACACACACACACACACACACACACACACACACACACACACACACACACACATATATATATATATATATATATATATATTTTAAGCATTTGACCCCTAGCAAGGCGGGAAGCCACTAGCACGCAAGGGGTTACAGAGGATTTGGAGCGAGAGCAGGTAGGAATGATAGTGGAAAGGATAATGAGAAGGATAGTGGATAGCTCAAGGCAACTGGAGATGTCGATTGACATTACATTTAAATAGTTGGAGGAAACAGGAGTAGGGAAAAAAGTTCCACAGGCGAGAGGTGCGAGACATGAAGCTATTGGAGTAGAAGAGGCGACTACATTTAACAATTTCAACAGTAAAAGGGTGAGAGCGGGATGCCAGCCTCGTAGGACGCTAGAATTCGCGAAGTCTGGGAACCAGCGAATGCAGCTCATCGGAGCAATTACCATGAAAGTATTTGTAAAAAACACAGAGAGAGGCGATGGCACGTCTGTGAGAGAGCGACTGCAGACGAGATGCAGATCAGGGCCAATTACATTGCATATCCGTCTCTGGATCTTGTCAAGAACCCCGAGGCAAACAGAAGGGGCTCCAGACCATATATGGCAGCAATACTCCATGCAAGGGTGAATGGATGATTTGTAGATTTGAAGGATCGATTCCGGGGAAAAAAATTTCCTGGCGCGGCACAGGGAGCCAACTTTCCTTGCGGTGGACGAAGCAATTGACTCAATGTATTTGTTACATCTCAGGTCAGTAGACAACGTGAGACCGAGGAGCCGCAGAGAGGCGCTTTCGGGAAGTTAAGCGTCAGACATTCTAATGAGGTGGGGGCAGGGAAGGTTCTCTGTGGTGATTAATAGAGAGCAGTTTTGTTTTGGTGGCGTTAACCAGTCAATTACGGCCCCAGTTCACAACTGGGAGGTACTTTTCGAGACGAACGGCCAGGTTAGTTTTGTCAATGCCACTAAATTTGTTTATGAGGCAGGAGTAAATTATAGTGTCGTCTGCATAGATGCCCACCTGGGAGTCAATGGCGTCAATCAGGTTCACTCCAAGCAAGTAAGTAAAACCACCAAACCACAAGGGATTTCGGGGTGGGAAGAATTAGAAAGGATTACTAAGGAGAAAGAACAAAAATGAAATCAGAAGAATCCATGAAAGTATTTATAGAAAAGACACAGAAAGGCAGCCTTACAGCGGTGAGAAAGTAACTGAAGCCGAGGAGCCAGATTAGGAATAATAATATTGCTGATTACTCTTTTGATGTTATCAAAGGACTCTCTGTATATAGCAGGTGCATCTGGCTATATGTGGCAGCAATATTCTAAGCATGCACGAATGGTAAACTTATAGATGTGTTAGATAGAATCTGTAAAGAATAATTGTCTAGGACTACAAAGTGAACCAACGTTCTTGGCAGCAGACCTGGCAGTCTCTTTCCTGGAGGTTAGCATCAGCCGTGCTGATGGAAGGCGGAATGGGTTATATCAGATGAATAATAGAGCGCAGATTATATATATATATATATATATATATATATATATATATATATATATATATATATATATAAGTGGACATTGAAGTCAACACTCAGAGTCGACAGGCTGTTTTATGCTAGATGCAAACGTCAGGCCACATGTGTTTCTTTTTTCTCAAATATTTATATATATTTATGTATATAAATAGTCGAGAAAAATCAACACATGTAGCCTGACGATTGCGTCTAGTATGAAACAACCTTTCGCCTCTGAGTGTTGACTTCAATGTTCACTTATATTCACATATGCTCTATCTCTGATATTGAGGACTTTATCCCATAAATATAGCACACCTTAAAAATGTATTTCTGTATATATATATATATATATATATATATATATATATATATATATATATATATATACACAAATAAGAGAAAGAACAGATGGAGTAAAACCCACAGTTCATAAATAATTACGTATAGTCATTATTTATTAGTATATAATGGTTCAACCAATACAGTATTTTATTTCCTTGTTTTATTCAACTATTTTTTGCCATCTATTCAGTATCATTAGCATCGTAAATTGATGTTCCACATTTTAATTTTATCTTGAAGAAGCTATATATATATATATATATATATATATATATATATATATATATATATTCCTTCCTTATAAGAGTTCTCATGTTTCAGAAACAGGAGTCAAAAACTATAGTATTCATTCTCAAGCGATAATTTTGGGATTCCAAAAATTTCACTTGAGGATGAAACCGAGCTGGATAATTTGATTCAATTTAATTTTAACAATTATATTGAAGTTTTTTTTGTTTTTTTTTAAATAATTATAATTTAGGCTCTAGTTTTGCATTGGGCACTGATTTTTAAAAATAAAAATAATATAAATAATATAAATTAATAAAAAACTTCGGATTATTTACCTGACGTGTTCTTTCTTATTTTTCCATATATTTGCACACACACAAACACACACACACACACACACACACACACACACATATATATATATATATATATATATATATATATATATATATATATATATATGAATTTCTTTCTGATAACTTTATGCCTACTTCAACAAATCAGAACATCATACTTGGCTACATACATAATACATTTGTCGTTGCCATGTTTTATAGAATCGTTGGGTGACATGTCTGGAAGCTGGTTTATTGTGACATGAAAAAATAACTCATCCACCTCGACCCTCTGATCTTATTTTTCTTTTTCTTCTAACTTTTAATTGGTTAATCTTGACATAGAAAGGAAACTACAAGATTACCTTCAGAAGTTAGTGAAGGAAAGCAAGAAGAAAGGACTAAGCATCAATTGTACGAAGGCATAAGCCATTGTTGCCATCAAAAGAAACAGCGCAACATGCAAATTAAATTAAAAGAAGTGCAATAATTTAAATATCTGGGAAGGGTTTTGTGGGCGGAAAGTTCGACACTGAAATCCGAAGTTGCGATAGGATAGCGAAAAATGCTTTCAAAAGCTAAGCAAAGTATCAAGAAACAGAAAAATGTTGTTAGAAACAAAGGAAAGAGTACGCAACCGTTATTTCATATCAGTTCTCCTATAATGGAAGTGAACGCTGGGCAATTTCAGCTCAAATGAATAAGACACTTGAAACAACGGAATTATGGTTCTCAAGAACGATGCTGAGAATACCATTGACCGAACATGTGAAGGTCAAGGTTTGGAAAAAATGGAAACAAAATGGATAATTATACTTAGCATAAGCTATTGCATTGTCTTTCTTGTCTTCTCCCTCACTGGGGAGCCGTTTCAGACACGAAAGAGAACACATCTACATCGCTTGACGGGTAATAACCAGCTCCCAGGAAAACCTTTCTCTATCTATCATTCCCACGCTAGCTCAGCCAAGCAAAATCGACTTCCTTATTATTTTATATCTGACCCCGAAGGTCGACCTCCAGAAGTTGGAGCTGAGATACACTTCTCCTTAAAAATAATAGTCAGCTAAAATATTATTTAACAAATGAGAAGACAGTTGAAATTTCTAACGTATATAATAAGGAAAGAGGGTTTGGAGAATCTGGTACTCACAGGATAAACTGAAGGTAAGAGAGGCAGAAGAAAACAACACATAACATACCTTACGAGCTAATGGATGGCGGAGCAGAATATAGGAGAGATAATATAAAGAAAAAATTACTAAAAGGACAGGAAGTTGTGGAGAGCCAGTATCGACAACGTACTGAATGGAAATAGAAGAAGTTTACAGGAAAGCAATAAGCCGAAAGTGTGAGCCACAGTCGAGAAGTGAAAAAGAAGAAACTATTAGAATAGAACATACGGTTCAAGATATTTCAACAATAAAATGATTAGGGACCTAACTGTCAACCTTGTACTGATCTTAAATTCATGAAGTCGATATAACAAAGAGCAAAGCTCATCAGAACAATTACCATGAAAAAATAAGATTAACAATTAATCACCAAAAATTAAAAGCATCGAACATCGTAATTTTCTTCTCTTTTTTCTCAATATCATTGGATGTCCACAGCCTCACCACACTAATGCCACGGCCTCACTACATTCTTTTGCCGCTGTGCTTTCCGTAACAAATAGGTTTTTACAGGGTGGAGTTGCCTGCCCCACTTCCAACTAGTTTTGAATTTAATGTTGTCTTTCTCCTTAACTGGTTGCCAGCCAATGCTAAAGAGTCCCCTTTACTATTTAACTTGTGACTGGCAGAAGGGGCTGGTGGATCCATATATGTAAACACAAAGAAATTGAGTGTGTGTAATTCGCCGAGTCGGTTACCACTACGCCACGTGCAACTTACAAACACTTACTGCAACAATGTTATGTACAAATTCTAATTACCGCTGCGGAATTGCATTGCCTATGATGCACGAGCATCAATTTTGTTCATAGGACATAAAACCCTTACTCTCGTATCACAGAGCAATCTGTCTCCAAAGCAATAAACATATATCACTTAGCAATACGATCTCCCCAATATAAAACAAATACTCGTAAATACCACGCGTATACTATAGAATATTAACTGTAAAAAAAAAAAAATAGAAAAGAATTCCACATATTACAAGTCTTAACCATAAAATCCAAACATCTGAAAGTAAACAAAATCTTCTTCAGTTTGAAACTAGAGTTTTAAATGCATTCAACAACTGATAACACATTTACATAGTGAAGAATTGTTTGTCATTAAGATCTTCGATATGTCATCATAAAATATAATGGCCACACTAAGTTATAAAAAAAAATCCTTTCCATATAGGAAAAACGACAATCTCCATAACCACACGCGCAAAAGAAATATCCAGAAAGATGATAGGAAGCTCTCGATCAATAATATTCTAACATAATCTGAATTAATTGAAGCCAAATATGCTCTTGTACACAAAAGAAGAAAATTGAAGCAGAAATCTCCTTGTCAGTCGTTTTTAGTGAAACATGTATCGCCGAAAAGCTGCTACCTAAATACACATTATTTAAACTCCATGACCCCGTAACAAGCGAGGTAAAAAAATAAAAAATATCAGTGGAACAAATCATCGACCGGGAAGTAAAACCTGCCAAAAGCCAAATGAATCACATCAAACGCAAAGACGAAAAATTCAAGTAGATTATAAAATGTAAAACCACCCAGAGCATTTTAACCCTCCTATTATTACTGCAGGCATTGGTACGGGTTTAATACCTTAAGGTTTTCAAGCATCACATTTAAAATATTATAGATATATTGTTATTCATACATTATCTCGTTAAAGATTTAGTTTTACGTTTTGGCATTTATTTGAGTAAAAAAAAATGGTTTTCTTGTATTTTCATGTTTTAAAATAATTCAGGATCAATTTATCTCTTGTTCAACTTGTTTTTCACATTCCAAGCAATGGATAAAGCTAATCCGATGTTTGTATACGTTCCTACCAGAATTATTAAAGGCAGATTTATTAAATATTAAAGGGAAAATATGGGTGAAGTCAAACACCCCACGGTATAAGAAGCTATTCAAATTCATCACAGCCTAAAACATGTCATCAAACTGACAGGAAAAAAACAAACATTTAAACAACTTTAATAACCCCTACCCTACTCGGAAGACAACTTTGCCAACTGCATTTCTTCTATGCTCCATTCCCTTCAGGACGTAGGCGATGATGGCTCTCCACAACTTCATATCCTTTGTAGCAGCTTTTATCCCTTTCACAAACCACCGTTCACACATTCGTTGGGCTCACTGCTTTCTTTCTGGACTATCACTCTTGCCCTGTGAAAATTAATTTTTCTAAGCCCTCGTTAGGCGTCTAAGAGATTTCAAACGTCTCTTTATGGTTCTGTCTGTTACCATTTTAAGAGTTCCTTGTTGATTACTCACTCCGTTTATGGTATTCTTAGCTTAGTCAAACAACATTTCTGTTGCCTTGCTGTTTTCTCTTCATCCGTGAGGAGATTGCGCAGTATTTAATGCCATACAAAAGCATTGATATCGCATTCACCACTCTTTTCTTTTTTACTTTCTGACAAAGCTTTCCTGTTTCTTAGCACTAAGCTCAACTTATGGAACGCATTAGAATGTCGGTGTCGCCTTGTTCCATTCTCTGATAAAACATTAAACAAATATTTCGACATCTCTATTTTTCATGTTAACATCTCTAATTCCCAGTTGACATATCCATTAAAAAAAGTACGTCGGTCCTAAACAGACAAAATTTGAACTCTTTATGAAATATACGGTAATACCTCAAAAACAAAACTGCTCTCTATTACTCACCACAGAGAACCATCCCTACACCCCATTAGAATGTCTGACGCTCAACTCTACGAGAGTACCTCTTTGCAACTGCTTGGTCTCACATTGACTGCTGACCTGAGATGGAACAAATAGATTGAGTCAATATCTCCGTCCACCGCAAGGAATATCGGCTCCCTGTGCCGCACCAGGAAATTTTTCTCGCCGGTGTCGATCCTTCAAATCTACAAGTTAGCCATTCGCCCTTGCATGGAGTATTGCTGCCATATATGGTCTGGAGCCCCTTTTGTTTGTCTCAAGGTTATTGAGAAAATCCAGAGACGGATATGTAATGTAGTTGGCCCTGATCTGGCATCTCGTCTGCAGTCGCTCTCTCACAGACGTGCCGTCGCCTCCCTCTGTCTTTTTTACAAATACTTTCATGGTAACTGCTCCGATGAGCTGATTTCGCTGGTTCCCAGATTTCATGAATCTAAGCGTTCAACTAGGCTGGCATTCGCTCACACTCTTTCACTGTCGAAACTGTTAAATGTAAGCGTCTCTTTTAATCCAATAGCTTCATGTCTCGCACTTCTCACCTGTGGAACTCCCTCTTCCTGTTTCCTTGATAGCTATAATCTCCAACTATTCAAATGTAATGTCAATCGACGTTTCCAGATGCCCTGATCTATCCCCTATCCTTCTCTTCATCCTTTCCTCTATCACTCCTCTTTGCTCTCACTCCAACTCTCTGTAACCCCTTGCGTGCTAGTGGCTTCCCGACTTGCTTTGTGTGAAACGTATAAAAAAAAAGCTCTAACAATTAGAGAGTGAATACCGGATCTGAACACATCACAATTTACAAAATTTATTCAAAGTCGAAAGCATCAATAAACAGATCTCATCATAAGACACAACACTTGATGTTAACCCTAAGGATTTTTCGGTAAAGAATTCCATTGTAACAGCGGCATAATAATTAGAAGGATCTATAAAAGCAACATATACGTAATTGCAAATTGAGAATTAACAATATATTAAATGTTAAATGTTGTTAATACTGTTTATCATAAACAGTGCATTTACTTAAATATTTCTGTCTATATAAATAAGGTATATCAATAAAATATATTAAAATAATTGTCGGATTTTGTCCATTTCGTAGTGTTTGACGTGATTTGTTTACGTTAAGATACGCTTCCAGCAGATATGGACGTTCGAGTGAAATCATGGGAAATCTGTTGTTTAAAAGCAGTAAAATCGACCTTGCTAACCTGACGCTCCTCTGTAGCTAAACTGGTATAGCACATCAGGCTATATGATGGTACCTTGTAGGATATACATATCGGAGGACGCATATTTTCTATGAAATTTCTCAGATATTCAGGCCGGTAAATGTTGTTATCATAAACATATTTTATATATTATAAAATGTGTATATTGTATACAGAGCATTTACTTGAATATTTGTGTCTATATAAATAACGTATAACCATAAAATACGCTAAATTAACAATATATATGTAAATCGAAGTTACCAAGACTACAACTCAAAGACTTTAAAATCCTCTAGAACCAGACCTAAATTGTTAAAATCTTGGGAATTTACCATTAACCTAGTAGAAAAGGACGTAAACAAAATCATCACAGTTAACAATGTTGAAATGTACTTTATAAGACTTGGGAATCATCGAAAATTGTTCTCTTTTGAAATTCATCATTTCCGTCACACCCTCCACATATAATTTTCAAAACTAATGTCTAATATTGCTATATCGACTTCCCTATATATCCTAAATTCTGTAAAGTTAAATAACAGAAGCCTCCCTTGACATGAAACATTTTCATTAATGCCGTTCTGTTCATGACGCGATAAACATTATTCGTTAATCTGAACAAA
>CAHIKZ030004613.1:1025000-1030000 GCA_903632075.3 Acanthosepion pharaonis | reverse complement strand
TCTCCCGACAGCCGTTATTATTGCATTGTGTAATCATCATAATTAATACTGTGAAATAAAGATTTTTCGAAACGGATGTCGCCGTCGATCGACAAGCTCGCTCGTTCGAGTGACTATCTCCGCTTAAATGTAAACGCAGAAAAATAAAAACTAAAACAAATGAAAGGGTAAAAAAAAAAAGGTTGCTAATGGCTTGTCACACATGATTAATGTTCTCCAATAGATTTCGCACCCTCTTTCTCTTTCTCTCACTTCCGTTTGGTTTTCCTAACCACACTGTCTTTTACTGGAGGCTGAAATCGCTCGACGTTACAATACTCTATAGCTTGGAATGTCGAAGAAAAAGAACGCTGAAGAATAAGTCTGTGGGGGTGGGGAAACGACCCTCTTGGAGAAAAGGGTAGAGAGAAAAATCCGCGTTCGAAAGGAGAGATTCGGAAATGTCGTTTTTTTGTTGGATTTTTCTTTTTTCTTTTGCTTTAATATCTTTTTTTTTCTTTCTTTCTTTCCTCTGAGGTGTTATGTGACGGTGTGGATGGGTTAAGGAATATAAAGCTTCTAAACGAATGCATTAATTCCAAGTTGCGATTTTGAAAGCCATCAGCGTTCCGTATATCTTGGAGATAGTGAAGAACCTTATTGGCAAGCTGATTGTCAGGGTTTTCTTCAGAGTATCTGACACGGGGTGAGGAAGAAAGCGAAGAAAACAAAACAGAAAATGACATTATATACGATAGAAAAGCATTATTCGAGAAATTTTCAGAACTAATATCTTTATCTTTGTTGTTTGTAACGCAACTTTTCGGACGATATATTCTCTTGCCTTCCTCTATTATTTTTTTCAAAACATATGGAATGTTTCCATTATTTGAGACGAGTGTCTTCATATTTGTTGTTTATAGTACATTTCGGCCGATAGATTCTCTTACCTTCCTCTATTATTTTTACAAAAGACATGAAATGTTTTCATTATTTGAGACAAGTGTCTCATCTTTGTTGTTTATAGTACATTTCGGCCGATATATTCTCTTGCCTACTCTATTATTTTTTCAAAAGACATGGAATGTTTCTATTATTTAAGACGAGTATCTTCATCTTTGTTGTTTATAGTACATTTCGGCCGATATATTCTCTTGCCTTCCTCTATTGTTTCAAAAACATAGATGTAATGTTTCCATTATTTGAGACAACTTTCAGACGAGTGTCTTCATCTTTCTTGTTTATAATACACTTCGGCCGATATATTCTCTTGCCTTCCTCTACTATTTCAACAACAGATATGGAATGTTTTCATTATTTGAAATAACTTTCAGGCGAGTGTCTGCATCTTTGTTGTTTATAATATTTTTCAGCCGATATATTCCTTTGCCTTCCCGTATTTTCGGACGGATTGCCTTCGTTTCGTTTGTTTTAGTTTATATATTTTCCGATGTTTATTATATCAGTCTCTTGCTTCCAATAAAATATTTTTTCTTATGAAAATGGAAGTGAGGAATGAGAAAAAAAAATGAGATTCGCATACACATCAGCAAGGCTAGAGAATGTATCGGCCGAATCGTTTGATAAAAGCAAGCATAAATGAGGACAATGGCCTGAAAAAATTGCAAAATAAGGAGAAGACATTATTTCTTAACTTAGAACGGTACAAATTATTAACATCCCCCTCTCTCTCTCTCTCTCTCTATATATATATATATATATATATATATATATATATATATATATATACAAAACAAAAGTGTGAAGCTTGATATTACCAGACATCTCTTTCTCTCTCTCTCTCTCTCTCTCTCTATATATATATATATATATATATATATATATATATATATATAGAAACAAAAAAGTGTGAAGCTTGATATTACCAGACATATTAAATTTAATATGTCTGGTAATATCAAGCTCACACTTTTTTCTGTAATTAAATTTTGTACCTACAAAAATATCTTTATATATATATATATATATATATATATATATATATATGGAGAGAGGCAGAGAGAAGAGAGAGACAAAGAGAGCAACAAGGCAGTAGAAGAAGTGTAACTATCTCTTAATTGTTTTCATTCCCAGGTCCACTATGACCCGGGGTTGTAGCACCTGTTAAGATTCCAGCTATCAAACAAAAAGAACACCCTATGAAAATATCAAATACATCTTTATAGTAAAAATACCAGCCACATATTTTTATATAAAAGAAAATACAAACAATACCTATTTACCGAAAACTATTAACAATAGATGAATCAACATGAAGGAACACTTTCATGGTATTAATCAATATAATATCCTACAATTTCTTAACTCAAAATGTATTTCAAAATATAACTGTTTTAAAACTACAACTTAAAACATACATATCACTGCCTCTAGTACTTATGTTTATACTAAGATGTTTATGCATAAATGCTGCGTATTATTTACCATGTATTCGATTGTGAAAGCAAAATAACGTATATCATATTTTTATTACTTTAAACGCCAAAAGAAATTTAAAATTCGGCATTAAATGACCCATAAAGGAATTGATATGCCGTTAAAGAAACAATTGAAATAAAAAAAAAGAATATATAAAATAAAGTCGAACCCTATACGTCAAATGGTGCTTGAAGCGGGGTGGGGTGATATATGGAGGATGGGGTCCCTTTTACCATGTTCTGAGTGTGTAACCATCAAAGAAGCTTTATAATGAACAATGATACTCAGAATCAGAAACAGCTGAGATGAATGGGGGCTTGAAGAATTTGGCACCCACAGGAAACACTGAAGACCAAATAGACAGAGGAGGGCGGTACGCCATCTTCCTAATGGTGAAACGAGTGGCGGGAGGTTTGGCAAAGAGACAAACCTTTGCTAAGAACTAGAAGGAACAGGAAGATGTGGAGAGCCGTGATCTACTACGTCCTGAAAGGACGCGACACACAGAAGAAATATTGATTTTATCATTTTTTTTTACTTTTGTAGATATTCATTCAATTAAGTCTACTATAGTCTGACACAAGGCCATCGTTATGCAGCACTCGGTAAGGTGCGAAATCGTTGCATTAGCAATCCTCTGCAGAACTAATTTGGAGACATTTGCAGTACAAAAGGCAACAAAGAAGCAACTAGTTTAGACCTGTTGAACGCAGTCACAACGGACGTGGGGTGCAGGTTGCGAGGAATAAGCACACAATCAATGGCCTGCAAGATGTGCTTTTTAACTACCACCTTTTTAAAATCCTTCTAAAATAACTGTGAAAAGGTAATCGTTAAACAAGTTTCTCTACTAAACAAAATTGGATGTTGTAATGATTTTATCATTTAGAAATTGGGTTTGGGAAAAAAAAATGCACATTTTGAAATAATGATGTACGAGTGAGAGAGGGAGAGATTGTGCGTGTGAGAGAGTTTATGTGCGTGGAGGAAAGACAGTTTGTGTGTAGGAGAAAGAGAGAGTAGGAGAGTATGTTTGTGAGTGAAACATTCTATGTTAAGAGAGAGAAAGAAATATACAGTTTTTGTTAATAGGGAAACGTTTGCTTCGTCAGGGCAATAAAGAGACTTTGTACGTGTGACTGCCTCTCTGTGTGTGTGTATGTGTGTGTGTGTGTGAGAGAGAGAGAGAGATAGAGAGAGAGAAAATACCTACGTCAGTCTATTTAAGAGAGGGAAATAAAGGTGTTTTTTGTAAAGGAGAGAGTTTGAATGCAACAGGATGATTGAATTTATATATGTATATCTATATGAAAGGAAAACGTTGCTTTTGCGACAGAGTTTGTACTTTTAAGACCATATGAAGAGATAATCTGTTTGTAAGAGAGAGAGAGAGAGATTATTTAAATGTTTGTAAAAGAACGAAAGAGAGAGAGAGGGAGAGAGAGAGAGAGAGCTAGTATGTAAGTATAAGAAATAAAAGAAAGCAAAAAAAAAAGTTAAAGGCTAAAAAGGAGGGATTTTTTTGCGCTTGTTCGTGTAAGAGATAGTGTTTGTTTACTTCGATGTCTCAGTGTATGATTCTACTTGTATGCATACACATGTGCGTTTGAAAACCTCAGCGCATGTGTGAGCATAGAGTGGGGGTGTCCGTGTGGGGGGTGGCGATTGCAAGGGTGGGTAGATTGCAAACGGTGAGAGATGGAGAGAGAGAGAGAAATAGGTTCCGTGTGTATTCGGTTCTATTTTTTTTTTCAACTTTCCGTTTAAGTTTTTCTTTTTTTCTTTCTTTCAACCTAACGAGATCGCAATTGAATTTTTCTTTCAATATGTCAGAAAGCGAGATAATCTTTTCCTTCATTTTATAACCAGGCTTGCTATTATTATTATTATTATTATTATTATTATTTGCTTTTGTTGTTTTTTGTCTTTTGCATATTCGATCTGAAGCAATTAAACAATAAAAACACAATACGTTTCTCCAACTTCGATTAAGGGGAGAATTTTAAAAGCGGATTGCAAGAGAGGGGTTTTGGTAAAAAATGAAAAAAAAAAAAAAAAAAGAGAGAGAGAGATAGCGAATGACTTAAGGAAGAAAAATAGCGAAAATGAAGGAAGGAAAGATAAGAACTTAAAAGAAAAGGAAGGAGCGTATGCTTAAAAATGAAGAAAATGTGGATGAAAGAAAAAAGAAGGAAAAATAAAAAATGAATGAAAATAAGAAGGAATAATAGAAAAGAAGAAAATATTAAAGGAAAAAAAAAGAATGAGAAGGAAGAAGAATTTAAAATGTAAAATTAGAAAAGATGTGAATAAAAGACGCGAATAAAGATGTGAATAAAATATATGAATAAAAGGAGGAGTGAATGAAAATATGAAAGAAAACTGAATGAATGAAAATATAAAAAAGAATATAAAGAGTGAAAAAAAATCAAAGGTTTGAAGAGAAAATTAAAACAAAATGGAAGAGGTGAAGGAGAATAGAAAAAAAAGAAGCAAAAACACGACATTGAAAGAGGAAAGAAACTGAAGGAGAAAGAATGAGATTGTGAAAAATGAAAAGAAGAAAATGCAGTCGATATAAT
>CAHIKZ030004613.1:1002500-1020000 GCA_903632075.3 Acanthosepion pharaonis | reverse complement strand
TATATATATATATATATAATTAAGGATTTTTACTGACATTATCTTTATTAGTATAAACGTTATATTTTAATGCGTACACGTGTTTGAGATGTTATCCCTGTGTTTTATTTTACTAAACAGTGCAATTAATGAAACCACGCCTAAATGTATTAAATCTTATTTCGTCGAAATTCACAACTTAGGACGATTGTTATTCATTTTTACGGCGTGATAAAATAAAAAAATTCAACAGGAGTAACGAATGAAAAACGTGTACCCACTAAAAATATCATTTACTACAATAATAATAATAATAATAATAATAATAATAATAATACCCGGTTACGGAGATAGGACCTGTTACAATTCTATGGGACTACACAATACACACTGACGGAACAATCAAAGCCAACTGCCCAGTTATTGTTATTAAAGACCACAAACAAAAACGGTGCCTCCTTATTGATATGGCAGTCCCTGCTGACTGCAATGTATCTTTGAAGATATTCAAAAAGTTGTCAAAGTACAAGGACCTTGAAATAGAAATCTCGAAAATGTGGCATATGGGAACATCAACAATCCCTGTTGTAGTTGGAACCCTAGGACTGGTTGGAAAAGATTGCATTAGACTAATTGAAGGGATTCCTGGAAGTCCATGCCTCAAGGAGATACAAAAAATTGTTCTGACAAGTACAGCCCACACCTTACGAAGGGCTTTATCTATGTAATTTAATTTAATTCTTTTTTTTTTTTTTTTTTTTGTCAGTGGAAATTGTCATGACGCCATTTCTAACCTTAGGTCCCTGGGCGGGACCCGGAAAGAAATGTGTAAACCATAAAATCAAAGAAAATAAAATAATAATAATAATAATAATAATAATAATAATATGTGTATGTGTGTGTGTGTGTGTGTGTGTATGAATACGAAAGGGCCAGCTATATATATATATATATCTTCATATATATATATATATATATATATATATATATATATATATATGAAGAAATATCTTTTAAGGTGTGCTATCTTTATGGGATAAAATGCTCAATATCAGAGATAGAGCGTATGTATATATATATATATATATATATATATATATATATATATATATATATATATATATATATATATATAAATATATATATATATATATATACATATATATATATATATATAAGAAATATAGTTTTTTAAGATGTGCTATATTTATGGAATAAAGCGCTCAATATCAGTGTGTGTGTGTGTGTGTGTGTGTGTGTGTGTTATTAGACGTGTACCCATTAAAACACGTGTACCCATTAAAATAACGTTTAGAGTAATAATATATATATACACATAATCATATTCACCATATATTTAATAATATATATATATATATATATATTATTATTATTATTAAAAATAATAAAATATTTTATTAATGTATCTTATTAAAAATATTAGACATTTTGTGTCTGTTAAATATGTTGATCTTTTTTATAGTGTCCGAATAAGGTTTCGCACATGTGGCTGTTTTTGTGCATAAAACCATTTAAGAATCCCATTATTTTAAAAAGTGTTTTTTTTTAACTAAATCAAATGCGAAAAGCTAAATCCATTCCAATGTGCAGTTTAAAATAATCAATTTTGCTGCCCTAATATATCGAACATATATTTATACCAGGGTTTGTAGAATAGTTCAGATGTGGGACCATTAAATTCTGAGATTGAGATTTTCGGAAGTCAGTGAGACTATGAACTTTTCAACGCCCCCCCCCATGTGTGTGTGTGTGTGTTTCTCTGTGTGTGTATGTGTTTGTGTGTTTGTGTGTGTGTGTGCACACGAAAGTGACAAAATGAACTTGATTTGAAACACGTAACTGCGCACAACTTCTTATTCCCGAGGAATCTTTGCTTTGCTTTTCAACCTGATATCGCCTTTATTTTATTTTTTTTTCCCAAGTCTCACTTTATTTCTTTTCCCCCCTCTTTGTCCAATCGTTCTACATCGGCACGCGTTTCACTGTTTGAGTGAGGGACACCTGTAATACAATTACACACGCTGAGATTTTTACCCAAATTTTCATTTTTATCACGTAGACTCAAATTCCAAAATCAGCAAATGTGTCTTGGCTGACTTATTTTACTTCTTTTTTTTTCTCCCCCTTTTCCTGACAAAAGAAAGTGTCATTTCTCAACAGTTAGAAGAATCAAGACAGACGCAAAGAATTCAACAATGAATTATACTTAAAGCAGTATTGATAAGGTTGCGAGATCTTGGGCCTAAAGTAGGTTAAGGAGTTGCTAGACACGAACATCAACACCGAAACATTTCTAAAAAAAAAAAAAAAAACTAAATATTCCTTGTTATCCCTTCGCTTTATTTGTGCACGAAATATAGGAACAATGTTCAAGATTTTATTTTTTATTTTTCTTCTTACCTAAAATCAAAACCGAAATCTGATTCAATTTACTGTTGATAAATGTAATTGTCCACTATTTTCAGACCATTGGTCACTTGGGCGTTCTGGACACACATGGATATTTTTATTACTATTGTTGAGACGTGGGGTCTGGCAAGACACAACACTTAACTCGACAGAGTCAGTCGTGATAGTAGTATTCAATACTAGACAATTCACTGAAATACTATTCGGTATTTACCTCCCCACAAGACGGGACGTGGCACAAGGTTGGTTTTAACGTGAGGCTATTCCGAACACGTACGCACGGGAAAAATTCCATGTAGACACGGGGTTGGGTAACTGTCTACCTCCCTAGACGAGACTCTATCTTTCAGCATAGCCTCGTCTGGGTTCCTCTCTTCCTGGAGACAGAGAGCCGACAAACAGATTAACAATTAATCATTTACTTCTCAATACCATTATTTATATTTATTGTAATAAATACAATTATGGCACAAGGCCGAAAAATGGGAGGGGTTCAGGTTGGTCATCACTGACTGTCTTATACCCAGCTTATCCGACTCACGACCCATTCACTCATTACAATTTGCACATTCAACATAAAAACTCGTCAGTCACCAATCAACACCCTCCATGCAAAATAATAACGCACCGTCTCAAGGGGTGGGGGTCCTACAAAACGCGCCCCGTGTCATAAAAATCTAATGATTATAAAATTTATACATAAAAATTTATGGATGACTAAAATGAGGGGGGAGAGAATGAATCCCAAAGTAAACTAAACCTAACTGATGTTAGTAGGGCCCCCGTCCAACCCTCAAAAAGAGAGGCCGCTGTATTCTGCCCATTGGACAAAATCAAGAAGCTCTCTCGCTAAGGGAGTGGGAAAAGTGAAAATATATACGGACATGGGAAATATAAAAGCTGACCCAGTCGCGATGAAAAAGGGAGACCAAAACAAACTGGGGAGGTTGGGAATCTCAACTTGGATCATAACCAAAGATGCAGCCGGGAACAGGCCAGGAACAACACTTACATTAACTAGGTACACAAAAGCTTATCTAACCTAACCAGGTGGGGAGGGCTCTACAGGAAACCACTCCGATGTGACGTAGGTTGACCTAAAAGAGAAAATCAAGGCTAGCCCCGTTCTTTACTATGATTTTTCAGCTTTGAAAATTACCCAGGACTACTTATCATTAGAAGATTAGTTCATTCATCATAGTATGGAGGGTAACTGGCTCTTAACACAATAATTATAGTGATTTTCCAAGCACAGCTTAGATGTGGAAAAGGTGGAAAATATGTGGTACCGAATGAGGATCGAACTCACTCGTAATTGTTCACACGATCAAGCTTGCTAACCATTATACCGCCTTGAGGTGCCCAATACAAAATGATGGTGCAATTAATGTCTACCGGCCTATAGATAAAGAAGCGCTATTAATGAAGAAGCGCTTCCACCTGGCTGGAATCAATCATTTATTCGATTTTTGCGTCCGAGCTACTTAAACTAATACAGACCCTCATAATAAAAGAAGGTTCAATTACGAACCTTCTTAAGAAATACAATCTCTTATTGAGTCATTTCGAAGTCTAGATTTGCTAGCTTTATATTTGTACCCGAAAAGTAAAAAGAAATTATAATTTATTACATGATGTTTAATCCGACATTATTTATATTCGTATAAACGTTATATTTAGTGAATACACGCGCTTGAGGAGATTTTCCGCTAAGTTTAAACAGTGAACTTAATACCAATTTCCCTCTATACCGAAAAGTCTCACTAATGAAAAAGTTCCTGCTTAATCATGATTGTTTCCCATAGCCTAACTGGTAATAATTTTAATAACACTACAATTAATTTCGGTAGTAAAGTGCCGACTGGCAGAATGGCAGAATGGTTTTCGGCGTGAAACACAGTCTCACCGATTCGGTTTGGAATTATAGCAGAGATAAGTATTATTCGAGATCGTGGCAAAATACCCATTGAAAGCGTAACAATTTAATGACCTATACGAATGACCACAGCCCGTCGCTGGGGTTAATGAATCAGGCCAAAAATTTGTACTCGAGCTGGTTCAGGCATGTGCCAACTTCCGCTTTCTTGAGACAAACTAGTTGAGTCAGTCCGAGTAGTAGAGGAAGTTTTACGTGTTCATGTTATACTATTGGTGGCAAACTTTGCGTGACGGTTGTTAAAAGTGCTTGTGAAACTTTAGCCCTATTAAAAATGGTTTACGATGGATATGCTATGAAGAAGCTGAGTGTTCTTGAGTGGCACAACAAGTTGAAATAAGTGTGTGATGAACATGATGTGGCAAGAATTGAGCAGATAAAACACGAAGATGAAAAGGTGGAGATACTAAGAACATTGGTGGATCAGATCGAATTAAGATAAAATGCATTTAGAGGTTCTTCTTAAAATCCAATGAATTTGCAATGCTATCGGTCCTGATCTGGCATCCCGGCTTCAGTCATTTTCTTGCCGTCATAATGTGCATTTTCTGTAAATATTTTCATGGCAATTGTTCTGATGAACTTTGCTCTTTTGTACTTCAACTTTACGAATTTAAACTCAGTACTAGATTGACAGCTAGGTCTCAACTTTTTTCAGTTGAGATGGCTAGATGTAACCGTAAGTTTTATGATAACAATTTCTTTTCTCTCACTTCTAACTTGTGGAACTCTCTTCTAGTTTCTTGCTTTTCAGCCAAATTTGATCTTTAAAAATTTAAATGCAATATCAATCGTTATCTCCTGTCGTCTTAATTCCTGTTCTTTTATTGTCCCAGCTCGTTAATAATGTTTTTTTCCTTTTCTCATATTCTTTCACACTCAGTGACCTATTGAATCTTAGTGGCTTTATTGCCTTGTTTGGGGTGAAATCATTAAATAAAGTACTGAACGTGCATAGCCAAACAGTGTAGCAGATTCTAACAGATGATTTAGGAATGAGAAAATTGCTGTGATAGGACTTTGCGAGTTCCTAAACAAGGGTGCCATTAAATAAATGAGCTCGTCCTTGGTCAACCAGTTATGTGCCATGCTTGATACACCCTTAGGCGATCATGTATTTTTCAATACATGACTGACGAGGCAGATTTTTTCCCCGCATTTTGCCATTTCTTTCGGCGGTAGACCAGTTGCCATCCAAGCGTATAGAACCCGGTCTGTCCTGCTATTTACCCATAGCTGGAGGAAGAACAGGATTCATACCTTTCCCAAGGATATTAGCACGTAAGTGAATGTAATGGATTCGACTAGAATTCGAACTCGGCTCTCCGATACTTCACTCAAAGCCACTAACCATTGCTCCGCCGTGCTTGAAGATAAACTACACCCGACAACAGTCAAGAGACTGGAGGTTTTGAGGAGTGTGGAACTACCTTTTAATTGCTGTCGTCTCTAGGTCCACCCTAACCCGGAATGGTAGCACCTGTTATGGTCCCAACGATGGACTAATAGCATTAAATAATCTATAGAGGTTGATATACCGTCAAAGAAAATCACCCAACATAAATGATCCATTCCTTTTATTTACTAGGCATACACCCAAATGTTATTTGGCTTTGCTTGAAAAACGTAGATTTACTGACATCCCTGATGTTTAAGAATACGTGACTATATGCTGAAAATGAACCCGAAAAGCAGTTTCCAATTGGTTTCCAGAAATAGCGCCATCGTTTTACGAAGAGAATTAGTTCAAAAGCAAGGTACCCTCAATAAAAACAGTCAACAGTACCCAGGTAATCTTTCCAGTACCATTCCTGGAATTGTCACACGTCGAATTTACGTTTACCCATGCAAACGCATTTTGAATGAAGTTGATAGGAACATCTGTAATGGAAGGGCTAAGTTTTATTTCTGTCTGGCAACAATCCTTGGTTAACAGGAAAAGAGTATAAGCGGAAAGGACCAACACTTTCAAGTCATTTTTATGGCTGCTTTTGGAGTTAAATGGAATATATTTTGTAATAAATGTAGTATTTTAAATAAACAAACAATTTCGATTTTAAATTTCAGCATCGAGCCGTCAGCGAAGCTAAAGGTACCAGACTAGAAATAGTGATAATGAAAAGTGGATCTAGACTGCGGGGAGGGGGGCATAGGAAACATACAATAAAATATGGAATTGTTTTTAGAAAATCCGTTGTTTAAAAAAATTGCCTAAAGCTAATTTATCGATTTTTATTTGCAAAATAACACGTTTTAAGAAAAACTATAATTTTGCTCTTCCATAGAAATAAATTTTATTTCTTTGTTTTTTTTCTTTTGTCAAATAATTTGATTAGCGTTTATATTATATCCCCATTTAAAACAGAAAGAGAATCCAGAATTTTTTCCTCGAACAATTTGTCAAGAGTTAAAAATATTTATTTTTAATTTATACAGTCTATTTTCTGAAATAGTGTTCAGGTCTTCTTTATGATTATAACTGAATATATATATATATATATATATATATATATATATATATAAAAAAAATTAGTTTTAAGGTGTGCTATATTTATGAGATAAAGTGTTTAATATCAGAGATAGAGCGTATGTCAATATAAACGTGAACATTGAAGTCAACACTCAGAGGCGATAGGCTGTTTCATGCTAGACGCAATCGTCAGTCCGCCTGCCGTTGGGTGTAATAGAAAGAGAGGAGGAGGATGTAAATAAGAACAAGAAGAAGAAGAAGAGCGAGGAGGAGGAAGAGAAGAAAAGAAATGGTATTATGAACGTATTGGTAGGGGTAATTGAAATGTCCATTACTTTTTTTTTTATCCAGCCTCATATTGTGCTTAAGAGGAATTTTCTAATATGTAAGCAAGGACTCAAGACTTCAGTTTTGGGTTTAAAATGTTCTATGGATCCGAAAATATCATAATTACCTGATTTTTAAAGTTAATATATATATGGACATTGAAGTCAACACCCAGAGGCGACAGTCAATTTTTTTTTTTTTTTGCTAAAGGGAATCATCGGTCTATTTTTAATTGCTGTTGTTCACAGACTCACTGGGTGTTAGAACCTGTTAGGATTCCAGCTATGGGCAGATAGTAAGCACCCAAACAAATATCAACAGTACATTTTTATAGTAAAATGACCAACAATACATTTTTATAGAAAAAATTACAATCAATGCAACACTAAGAAAAGGACTGACGTTGCTTTTTTGTACACGTGGATGATGCTGTTATATTTGTATTATCAATAAGTATGCTTTGAATAGAGCTTGGTAGGTCACCGGGTGTATTTAAATGAGATCTAATTGAGCTATAGTCAGAGAAATGTAACGCGAGTCTTCTTGTTAAGCATGTTGTAGTACATCCAATATAATTATTTACAAATTTGGATTGATCAGGAACGCAGATTCTTAAGGGACATGTAAAATCGTAAATATTATTGGTTCTCTGTTATTTTTAATTTTGCCGTGTTTGGAAAATAAAACATTCCTATAACTTTAGATACACACATAAAACAATCCGTATATTCAGTTAAAAGTAAAAATAAAACCAACTTTGATAATGGCTAAAAGCATAAACGAAAACGCTTGGAAATAATTCAGAGAATTTTTATATAATTTATGTCCTGAAAGAAAAAAATTATACAGACACATGAGAAATTATATAAAAAGAACTCAACCACAACACCTTGTCAGTCGTTTTCAACGAAATTTGTGTTGAAAAATTTGCATGAAAAATTTCAAAGCTACGACAAACTCGTGTATACGAGACGCGGAAATGTGTGACGTCACTAACTGCGATGTGATTTTCGCTTCCTCGTCTCGTATACACGAGTTTGTCGTTGCTTTGAAATTTTCATGCATCAAAAACAGACTATCATTATTGTTTTGTCCCGTGTATTGTTTAATATATTGAAATGTAATTGTCATCTTTGATAATGGCTTATGTAAGCCGAAAGCTTAGATAGGATTAAAATATATATCAATATAGTGATTTCCATTCGTCTTTCAATGATAACGTTCTTAAGCTTATCAGACAATGAAAGGAACTTAAAATAAACAGACACAACTTGTCTATATTATTTAATGAAACATGCATCAATATATATATATATATATATATATATATATATATATATATATGTGTGTGTGTGTGTGTGTGTGTGTGTGTGTGTGTGTGAGAGAGAGAGAGAGAGAGAGAGAGATTTCTACGGATCCGCGTTTTTAAATGATTTTTACAAAGGAAAAATGTTGGAGGTCTTATTTTAGTTTTAATTTCAAGCTAAAAGATTAAACTTGGAATTTCCAATAAGCAAAATACTTTTTCTGTAATCCAAAACTAATTTACACTGGAAGGAGTTTTTGTTTGGAAATAGCTAAAATCGCTGATTTTAGCACCATTTTAGGCATCTTTCATCACAATTATTATCTTTATTAAAAAAAATATTTCAAAAATAAAATATAATTTTCTCGAACTTTCTTTGACGAATATCAGTTGATTTAAAGTTTAATTTGTATTTGCGAAAATCAGCACATTTATACACCTACAAAAAAAAATCAAAATTCTTTTAAAATTATTGGGGTTCGCTAGATTGCAATAAACTTTTTCATTTATGTTTAGTAAATATAAACTTTATCGGGACAAATAAGAACAGAATTTAAAATATTTAAAACTTTATAAATTATTATAATTAAAATGAAAAAACAATTAAATTTATTCTTGTCAAAATTCATTATTCATCCAAAAAAGATTTATCTTAAGACAATAATAAGCTTTTCTAATTAAATAATGTTTTAATTTTATTTCATTTTTTTTATTTTACAGCTCAGAGCAGATCTTCGGTAATTGGGGGTCCTGTTTTAAAAAAAATGATGATTTTAATTCTCCAAGAAATTCTACTTTTATGTAATATAAACATTAAGTGGAACAAAATTGAATTTCTTGAAATTTCATAAAATTAAATACATGGTGGGTAGGAAATGTAAAAAGAAATGTGTTTAACAAAACTTTCTAAAAGAAAAAAAGATTTCTAAAATAATTTCATTCATTTAGAAATAATTCCTGAAAATTCCATTAAAATCCGATAATTATTTGATTTCTGCAACAATTTCCAAATCAATGTTTTTCAACGCGAAAGTCGTTAAAATTTCTTATATTAATTTATCGTCCCACCTCCTGCTGAAGAAAATAAAACAAGATTTTTTCATCAAACTTTCTACAAAGAATAAAAAAAAGGGTATAATTTACGAATGAAAAAGTCCTTTATATTTTGATTATGAGGATGAAACTTTGTTTTATTAAATTTGGGGCATTCTTTCATAAAGGTTTGCTATTTTTTTTTATTTTCATTTTTTTTTTTTTTAGAGAAGAGTGAAGGTAACTATATGACGGAGAAACACAGCAGGAGGAAGGAACTATAGGCGACCAGACCTTTAATTGAAGTCGCTGCGTCCGGACATGCCTGTCCCGCATCGGCCTCATCGGTCATCAACGTGCCTGCAATAGACGTGAACAGCCCACTTCATAAATCTTCATTCGCGGAGCCAGACCAAGACAGGATATATATATATATATTCACTTACGTGCTAATACCCTTGGGAAAGATGCGAATCCTCTTCTCCCTCCACCTATGTGTAAATAGCAGGACAGACTGGATGGCAACTGGTCTAGGAGAAGGACAACTCTGAATTTAAAACCTGCGAAGGGTCGTTTGGGAACCTTGTGGCACGTAATGCACCAGGTTTCTGTATTCGGCCCTTCAAAAAGTGTGGAAGGTCCTGCACGAAACCTTCACCACTATAATCAAATCTCATGTGTTGTTGTCGGGTTGTCGGTTTCCTATGAACTGATCTGCTTGACACTCATACGTCGTATTCGATGGGAGTATATATATATACATATATGCAACAAATCTCTATCTATAAAAGGCAGTATGTGTTTGTAACGAATGCACAGCCGCAATTTTCGACGGATTTGCACCAAAATTTACATGCACATGTTCCAAGTTAGCGGGAAGGCCAAGACCGACTTTGCATTTCCCAACTCCCATCGATAGTGGAAATAATCGATTTTTCATGCTTCTACGGCAGTTTTCATGTAGTTTGCGGCCATTTTGTACTGGCCAGAGTGATAGCCAGTAGCTGGCTGCCACGAATAGGCAGGAAGATTCTATTGGCCAGCGTGAGAGCCAACAGCTGACTGGCACGAATGTTAACTAGCATGCTAGCATGCAAAAAAATCGCTAGCTGCATTCGTCACAAGTGGAAAAAATTTAAATCAGCATGGCACTTTACTCCAATTGGCTCATTCGCTTGCTTAAACTCAACGTTGATTCTGATTCCGCAGAATTGGGTTGGGTGTGAAAAAGTATTTGTTGTTAACATTCTTTTTCATTCGGTTTTTCCAGTTACGAGTCCTTTTTTAAAAGCTGATCGTTTTGTGTCCATTTTGTTTAGTTCTTTTTTCATGTAACAGTTTTAATGTTTAGTATAGAGCTTAGAAAAAATTCGCAGTGTGAGATAGGCAAGAAGTAAGGTATGTAGCAACATCAGCACGGCAAAGAGCACTCCTTTAAAGGCAAGGAAGGGCAAGAATATTTTAAGTCAAGTGATAGCGATTGCTGTATGAGTCGTACGATTTTTGAATCAAGCACGTCGGGCCATGCTGCTAGTATATATATATATATATATATATATATATATATATATATATATATAATATACCTATTATTCTACACCGGTAGTACACATGCAGAACACTGAGTATAGACTGACCGATATGAAATTTAAATTTTAATAAAAAAAATATCTGGTTATCGCAATGTTGGTTTAGTCAAATATTATAACGGCATTACAGTTTATTATTTTAAAATAATATATTTGGCATCTAAAATAAACGGGATATATATATGTTGAAGCTTGAATAAGCATGGAATAATAATAATACAACACAAAATGTACGTAACAAAATGTATTGAAACAATGAAAAAAGGTACACAATATTTACAGGTAGTTTTGGTATATTCTTGGGAAGACTGTTCCTGCAGAATGGGTTGACTAAGTCGCAGTCGATATATATATATATATATAAAACTATATTTGTATTATTAAGCATTAAACTAGAATGCAATTTTAGTCTCTGGATTCGATCTCCAATCTTCCGAATCGTCTTCCGGTACCAAAAACAAAATGTTGAGATATTTATAAAACCAAAAAGATTCTTTTGATCCCAATCGAAGTCGGTTTTTTTATTTATCCAATGCTTATGGTTTAAATTAGGTGTATCATATTTGAAAAACAATCTCGTTTCGCTGCAAAAATAACACAATATATATATATATATATTTATATATATATATATTCAACGGATATCAGTAAAAAATTTCATGTTTCAAATCGAAGATAACGCCCTATGTGTTATAATAAATAATAATAATAATAAAAGTGGGCTTACCACTGTACACAGAGAAATCTTATATTTGTAAGAAACCATTCCATTCTCGTTCGGGTGCAAACAAAAGGCTTTCTTCATAAAACCCACAATGGTGTCTTGATTTTATCAAATAATCAAACCAATACTCCTTCCTTGTTCAGGGAAAAGGTATAAATTTTATTTGAAAAAGAAAGTTTAACTGAGACTTTGTGAACAATGGTTATCCAAACGTGAATCGGTTCTTCGAGATGAGACCGCTATGTCGTTGGTAAATGTCGGTCTTATCTTCAACCGTGGTTTGGGTAGGATTAGTGAATCGTCTAGCATGTAAGAAAAAGAACGTTTTTCAAACCCTACCCCCACCATATTAACTCTGTTATTTACTATTTCAAAATGTCCGACGTTTAAACAATCGTACCTGCGATAATACTAAACAAAATTTTCTTTGGGCGAACCATTCGTAACCCGATGGGTCTTCGAAAATAACTAAATAAAGTGCTCGATACCTTCCTGTCAGTAAGTAGTTCTGAGCACTGGTAGACCTAGTTTTTCCATGCAACCTAGAGATTTAAATATATATATATATAGACAGACCTAATAATAATAATAAGGTTTCTCGTTCTAATTTTCAAATATCAAAAATACCAAGGGGAAAAAGGATATAAAAAAAACACACAACAGGCTGGTAGGTTTGTCTAAATAAACACGCCCCTCTCCTGGTTTAACCATATATATATATATATATATATATATATATATATATATATATATATATATATAGTGCTGTTCGATAAAAAGTGACTCACCTGATTTTTTACTAAATGTTCTCTTCTCCGATGAAACGAAAGTTGAGCTAAATTCAAAGGATTAGCGATCTAAATCCGAAGAAGAAGCTTTGAAAGCTCTTTGAATTTAGCAGTAAGTACTGTCAAGCATCCGTTCAGTATAATGTTCTGGGGATGCTTTTCTTTTCATGGAACTGGTTTCTTAAAACCTATTGAAAAGACCCTCAGGAGCGAGCAGTACAAGAGAATTTTAGAGTCTTGTCTGCTGCCTTCTGCTGAAAAGGGTGCAAATCGACCCTACCAATCTCATTTTATGCAGGATAATGCTCCCTGTCACAAATCAAAATTGATGAAGGAATACTTTGATGAGAAGTAGGTGAGCGTTATGACATGGCCGCCCTAATCTCCTGACCTCAACCCCATAGAAAAATTATGGAGCATTATAAAGTACAGGCTTTCGAGAAAGCAGTTGAGCAACATGCTCCATAAATTTTCTATGTGGTTGAGGTCATAACAGGTCATAATTTACATTAAAAATTAATCTGTATCAACGTATTTCAGCAGATATTTATTATTTATTTTATACCTACACGTAACCATCAATTAATTTTTCTGGTTTAATTAGCCAGTTTTACTTAAGCATTTTAAGATAACTATTTTTTCAAGAATCATAAATTAGATATATCGCCTTTGTCATTGTAAGATTTGGCTCTTGATACAATATCCCAGGTAATAATGGGTGCATTACTACCATTCTTTAATTGCTAGAAATTTGCTGAGAGAATAGCTCTTTATATATTTTATATTGCCTAAAGTTACTACATGATGGTAGAAACGAAATTTCCAATGATTTTTAGTGGAACCGAAATAAAATTTGACGTCGTTACCGGAATGTATACTAGATTCGTATACAATATTATCAGTCATACATTTACCGTTTAAGGGACGGGCCATATTTTTCTTTAGTGATGGTGAATGGATAATCAGTCACCAAAAAAAAAAAAAAAAATTAACAAAAATAATGTTAAGATCATCTATGTCTGCGTTAGTAACATCGATAAATCTTCATCGAAACATATTCCACGACTATAGAATAGCCATGGAAATCCCTCTATTGTATCGTCAAATATTTGATCTTAACAACTTTAACAAATATTGTAATATTTAAATTAATATTTAGTAATTAAGAGGGTACAAATGAAAAAATATTAAAATGAAATAAAAAGATATTAAAATTAAAATTATAAACATTTGTTAAATTTGTTTATTTTACTGAAGCAGACGTAAATCACATAAGTGCATTATCGCCTCCTCCGTTTTGCATTTCTTTCTTTCTTTTTTTCGCTGAAACCAGACAGCGTCTTTGATATGTGTTTTTCCTCTTTCTTCGGTGATCAAAACGGAATAGTCCGTTATTTATAAGCTATTGGCAGGGCATAATGGCCGTGCTAACTGAGAAACGAAGGAACACGCGGAATTATAATATGATTGCTTTTTTTTTTACTGTCGAAAAAGAATTAAAATTTAGTAATCAGTTTTGTCTTTTATTGAAAAAGATGTAATTAGATCTTACGCCCGAATAATGGTTGCTTCCTACCTGGCCGTCCGTAGAAAGGAACACCCACTTTCCCAACGTCCCACAAGGCACCCTGAACCGTCGAACCCAGCACAATTTTTAATGATATTTGCTTATCTTTCATGTTCTTTCTTTCTCTCGACTTCTCTCTCTCTCTCTCATTTTCATTATTTTCTTTTTTATTTATCGTTTTTCTCTTTCCTTTTTTCTCCAACTTTAGGTTCTCCTTTCTTCTTCTTCTACTTTAAATAGTTTTGTCTCCTTCTTTAAAATTTCTTTGCTTTTCTGTCCTCTCTTCCTCCTTTCTTTTATTCCCCTATTCAGCAATGCACATTCTCACTCCCACTCCTACTCATCTTTTTCATTTTCTTTCTCCTACCTTCTTTTTCTCACTATAAGCAAACATGTCTTTCTCGTTTCATTTTCCTATCTCCTTCCGGTTTTTAGACCGAATTTTTGTTTCGTCAGAGTCGTGCGTACATCAATAAGTTTCCAGCCTAATGAAGAAATACAACCTTTTATTACACAATATATATTTATTTTTCAACATCATCTCGTTCTTTGTCAATGTACTTAATCCAACGCTCAATACAGACGCATATACCTTATTAACTACTTCTTGTGTTCTTCAACATCTCTATTTTTTCTTCGTTTCTTCTTCTTTCAGATTCGTTCTTCATTTATTTTTTTCTCCCATTCATTCTCTTTCTTTACCATTCTTTGTCTTTTCTTCGATTCGTCTTCCTTATTACATTGTTTTTTGTTTTTTTTTCCACACTTCGCATTTGTATTCAGTGGAGAGTTTCTCTTCAATTGGGTTATTCCCAGATCAGCATCGTTTGACGCACGAAAGGCGGGAATTTTGCCTTCGGGAACTTCCGGAATGTTTCGCTACTCTCCGTCCCGAAGTGTCCGCTCACAGACAAATCGTAATTTGCATGAAAACAGAGTTGCCAAGAGAACAAAGAGATCCGTTCAAGATTGTTACACATCGACATTCATACACAAACACACACACATATACGCACACACACTCACACACACTCACGCATACGCACGCACACATATGTGTACGTATGTGCGTGTGCCAGCTCTGAAGTTTTAGCGATGATGATAAACATTTGATTATACAAGAAAACTAAAAATTTCCGCATTTGAGACTTGAAAATTATTTTATCATTGGATTGCATCGAAAACGGCGAAGTAAGCGATTTCATTGCTCAAGAAAAAAGATTGAAATAGTGTCGAGACACCAAACATCATTTTTTTTAGATAATTTGAGATCGCAGAATTTGAAAATGACCTTACTTTTTCTTGGTTAGCTACCGTTTTTGTTGTACAGAAATGCCTCATTTTTGGAAAGCATTTTTTTCATTTGTTTTCTGTATATATGATATTGGCCGATGGCAATATTTCTCAAAATCGTAGAAACCTCTCAATTCGAATTTAAACCAACAAATTGCTTATTGAGAAACACTATTTTTGCAATAACAATCAGACCCTAAGTCTTTAAAAATAACACGATTGAATATACCAAAAAGTATTTACATCAAGTCATTTAATAAACTAACATCAGAAATAAAACCTTTGTGAACATAACTTTTTCTCTTTCTTGATTGTCTGTCATGTTCAATGTTATTTAAGTCCCTTTTGATACTCCAGCAGTATCATATACAATGGAATAGGTGCATTCAATTGGGATGTCTTTAATCGGAGTTTCTTTCCAACTGTGAAAACAAAATGCTCTCAATGTGCTTGGTTTCCTTCCGTAGTGAAGGAATAAAAGTGATGGGATGAATTTATGAATATCAAACAAGATTTTAGGGTTTCATGTTTTTGATGTCACCTTAATAATCAGGTTTACTAAATTGCATTACTGATAAAGTTTATCAGTTACTTTTTATTTTGATGATGATTTGGAAAAATTCGGTATTTTCTATTTTAAAAGTTTTGACTCAAAATCACTTTTAAAAAAATAGTTTATTTCAGGTTGCTGACATAAATTGGTCGACCTACCTGAAAATTGATGGGTTTCTACGACCGTTATTAACTAAATTTTGCGATCAGCCAAGATCGTAATTTGATCATTTTTCCAAAAATGAGCAATTTCAGTACAGCAAAAATGGTAGCTAACCATAAAAACCAAGGTGATTTTCGGAATCAGCACCCCCCCCCATCAAATTAGCTAAAAAATGTGTTTTATTTCTTGGTACCAAAAATCGTGTTGACCAGTGTTGTCAGCGGCAAATATTGCTCATGGAGCGGAACTTTTATAGGTAGAATACAACTGTATTGTCAGGGATTTTACTATAGGTTTGCAAGATCACAAAGAAAGGGATTGTCGGTGGTCAGGAACGAATGCAAGCATTACTATTAATTCGGTTATTATATTCTATGTAAATGCCTTGCTAATGTGTACTGTGTGGGGTAATGGTTAACGACCCGGAGAGTGGTGTTCCAATTCCTATCGGTTTCGTTGCATTCACTTACGTGTGAATATCCCTTGGAAAAGGCATGAACCCATCTCTTCTCCCCCAGCTATGGGTTGAATAGTAAGACAGACTGGGTCTCATAGCTTTGATTGTAAACCGGTGTACCGTAAAAAGGAACGGTCGCCTGTTGCGGGAAAATCTTCTGCCGATTCAATCACAAATCGAAAGAGGCATAATCGCCCTAACGTGTATCACGAATGGCATTTAACTCAATGATTGCTAAAGATTTTGTTTTGTTTTATTACTATAGGGAATGCATTGAAAATCAGGAAGAAGGTTTTTTTTTGTTTTTTTTGTTTTTTTTTCAGTGGAAAGGAATGAATGCAAGCAATCCTCATTGAATAGATTTTTTTTTTTAAATCATTTAACCTCAAGTGAAGGTGATAAAAAAAACGAAAAGGCAAGCGTTTAATGAGTGGGAAAGATACCCTAAACCTCACCCTAAGCCTAACCCTGCCGTCAGAGGATAAATGATTCCGAGAAACGAATGATGACGATTGACGTTTCGTGTGGGCATTTTTAAAAGATGCAAGAAACGGAAAAAAATGTTTACATTTACATTTTTGAAGATTAAAGTTGGCTGAAAAGCATGCAGCTGAAAAGGAGTTCAACAGGTAAGGCATTAAAGCCACTAAGACGCAAGGGATTACTGGGTGTGAAAGAATTAGGAACAGAAACATTAATAATGTGCGGGAAGAGAAAAGAGTAATCAGGAGGACAGTAGATAGCGATTGACATTGCATTTAAATTTTTGGAGATTAAAGCTGGCTGGAAAGCCTGGAGTCGGAAGGGAGTTCCACAAGTGAGAAGTGCGAGTAAAGAAGCAGTTAGCATAGAATTTACGGTTACATCTAGACTGCTATACTGTAAAT
>CAHIKZ030004613.1:970000-995000 GCA_903632075.3 Acanthosepion pharaonis | reverse complement strand
AATTGGTGTCAGTTATTATATCTGTTCTTTTTTATTACAATATTTACTGAAACATTTTTGTTGGCACGATGCAAGTCCAGATTTTTTATTGCAAATAATTGTATATCCCACATATCTGTACTATAACAGTTACAGCTGTTTGATTTTTAATTTCAGATCTATAAATATGGCCGCGGTTCATACAAAATATATCACCTCGCAAACGAAGCAAATTGGTGTAAAGTTATTGAGTGGTCAGAACAGAACTTTGAAAATTGTGAACGCGATGAAAAGAAATCAGCGGACAATAAAAATATAAATGACAAAAATATTGAAAAGACGAGAACAAAATAAAAAAAAAACTGGCACAGTGGATAAAGGCGTTAGTTAGATCCAGTGGCAGAACCCAAAGAGTGTGAGTTCAATACCTGGTTAAGGCAGTGGAGAACTTTCAGAGGGGAATTAACCGGAGATAACTGACATCCATTAGGCATGGAACGTGGAACTAGAACAGTCTACCCTAGCGAGCGAAATAAAGGATTCATTACGACATTCCAACCACCTGAAGATCTGAGCTTGAATATTGTTTTTTTTTTATGCTAGAAGTAATATTTATTTCAAATCAAATTAATTTATTGTCCTAATCTTTATTGCGATATTTATTACAGCGTGGGATCAGGTTGAAATCTCATACAAAGAACACCATTGGAAAATTCGTAAACTTAAGCTAGGCCACAAAAATCTCCTGAGCCGACCAAGCATAGAAATGAATATAATATGCGAACCAGTAATAAGGAGTGCTAGAGAATAGCGATAATAACAACAAAAATTGCAATATGAGCACTGGTAAAAAATACTTACTGAAGACATTAGGTTTTTAATACCCAAAAATTCATACGCAGATGTCCACAAGGACACATGGTACAGTGGATAAAGGCGTTGGTTAGATCCATTGACAGGACCCATACAGTGTGAGTTCAATACCCGGTTAAGGCAGAGGGGAATTAACAGGAGATATCAACTGACATCACTCTACCACAGTGAGCGAAGAAGGCATACAACAGCCGAAATGTCGACAAAGACCGAATAATGTAAATAATACCTCATCTCAGAAATATAGACAGATACTGAAAGGCCGAAACGTTGTAATAAATATGGCGACAAAGATGAGGACAATAATCCGAATAATGTACAAGAAAAACTGGCTTTTCAAAAATGAAGCATTAGGAAAGTTAAAAGGGTAACAGGCAAGAACAGCGGACTAAACAGTAAGTGAGATCTTTGAAGACTCTGCGGTTGAGAATGGAAACAAAGTGAAAAACTGAAGAATATGACGAATGAACTAAGCCATTTGAATAAACATCGCACAGAGAAACAATTTGAACAAATAAATTTCCTGATTTATCAAATTTAAATTTTAGTGATAGATTTAGATCGATATTGGATGGACGTCCAACCAATGTAGCTCTAAATTCATCATTATATATCCCAAAAATGATAACTTATTTAATCGTTCGGGATTTGATTAACCAAAACGTCTGTTTGTCGTCATACTGGATTTTAATTCATCCTTTCACCCCAAGCAAGGCAACAGGGCCATTAACATGCAGTGGGTTACTGAGTGTGAAAGACTATCAAAAAAACAAAAAACAAAAAAAGAACAGGGCTTAAAAAATGAAGAGAGTTCCACAAGTGAGAAGTGCGAGAAAATAAAATGTTAGCATATAACTCACAGTTACCTCTAGTCATTTCGACTGTAAAATGATGAGACCTTTTCGGCAGTCTAGTACGCTTAAATTCCTAAAGTCTAAGTACCAACGAGGAAAGCTCATCAGAACAATTATCATGAAAGACTTTTAGAAAAGGCAGAGAGACGCTATTGCGGTCGAAAAGTGACTGAATCCGAGATGCCAGGTTAAATCCAATAACATTGCAGATTCTTCTGTGGTTTTTATATATAATCTCTTCCTATATAACAAGAGTACCAGACCATATGTGGTAGCAATATTCGAAATATGGACGAATCGTAGACTTGTAAGATAGATTCTGACAAGACAAGTTGTCTAGAACGAGTTATTGACATTTATTTTCCTGTTTTAGACATTTAAAGATTTTTATGGCATTGTCAAAAAAGTGTAGATACTAAAGTGAAAGAAGGCATTATAAATTTGCTGAGTGATGGAAACACAACGTTTAAAATTGCGCAAAGATTTGCACGACGAATAATAATAATAATAAAAAAACAAATTGGAAACTTTGGCAATGTAATAACAGGAAAAAATTATTTTTCGTATGTGAGAAAAAGAAATTTAAGATAAAACTGAATGATAATAAACAAAAAATAAAAAATAAATTTGAGAAGCATAAAAATGAAAATGCCGCTGTTAAAAAGAAAATATTCACTCTATTAGGAACAATGACTAAAGCGGAGGTTCCCAACCACTGGGCCGCGACTCTTTCCTCTTAAATATGCCGTGGAATAATGAAGAAATCGCGAGAAAACACCAGGCCTCATCTTTGTCGTCATATTTATTACAACGTTTCGGCCGTTGTACGCTCTCGCCTTCTTCAGGTGGTTGGAATGTCGAACTGAACCCTTTATTGTATGAATTTATTGGTATTATAAACCTAATGTCTCAGCGACTATTTTTTACTAGTGCTCCTCTTAGTTTTCTTATACCCAGAAATTCATACACAAGGACACATAGCACAGTGGATAAACACGTTAGTTAGTGACAGGACCCAAAGAGTGTGAGTTCAATATCCGTTTAAGGCAGTGGAGAACTTTCAGAGGGAAATTAACAGGAGATAACTGATAAATGATATCCATTAAACATGGCACGTGGAACTAGAACAGTCTACACTTCTACAGTGAGCGAAATAAATTGTTCAGTTCGACATTCCAACCACCTGAAGAAGGCCGAAACGTTGTAATAAATATGGCGAAAAAGATGAGGACAATAGTCCGAATAATGTAAATAGTGTACATAATACCTTATCTCAGAAATATAGACGGATACTGAAAGGCCGAAACGTTGTAATAAATATGGCAACAATGATGAGGAGAATAGTCCGAATAAATTAATATTTGTGTGCGTATATTTTTTAAGTCTATAATTTGATTTCATAAAATTTAAATACCCAGAAATTCATACACAAGGACACATGGCACAGTGGATAAACACGTTAGTTAGTGACAGGACCCAAAGAGTGTGAGTTCAATATCCGTTTAAGGCAGTGGAGAACTTTCAGAGGGAAATTAACAGGAGATAACTGATAAATGATATCCATTAAACATGGCACGTGGAACTAGAACAGTCTACACTTCTACAGTGAGCGAAATAAATTGTTCAGTTCGACATTCCAACCACCTGAAGAAGGCCGAAACGTTGTAATAAATATGGCGAAAAAGATGAGGACAATAGTCCGAATAATGTAAATAGTGTACATAATACCTTATCTCAGAAATATAGACGGATACTGAAAGGCCGAAACGTTGTAATAAATATGGCAACAATGATGAGGAGAATAGTCCGAATAAATTAATATTTGTGTGCGTATATTTTTTAAGTCTATAATTTGATTTCATAAAATTTAAATGTATACCCTTTAAAATTATTGTTAGGTGTGTTGTGATATTTTCATTTGCTCCGAGGTGTGCATTTGCTTAAAAAGGTTGAGAAACTCAGCTTGAGTGCTTCGCCAGGCTATCTTGCTCAGGACACACCACTGCGTCTGCAGTACAATCCTCTACGATCCTCAGGGGTTAAGAGTTAAAAAAAAAACGATGTGAAAAAGCTTCATAAGTTAGAATTTGGATAAACGAATAAGTATTTAACATTTTATCCTACATTAACTAAAACCGTCCTGGGTATGACGATAAACTACATCCACGTCCTGGGTAAGACGATAAACTACATCCACGTCCTGGGTATGACGATAAACTACATCCACGTCCTGGGTAAGACGATAAACTACATCCACGTCCTGGGTATGATGATAAACTACATCCACGTCCTGGGTATTACGATAAACTACATTCGCGTCCTGGGTAAGACGATAAACTACATTCGCGTCCTGGGTAAGACGATAAACTACATTTGCGTCCTGGGTATGACGATAAACTACATCCACGTCCTGGGTATGACGATAAACTACATCCACGTCCTGGGTAAGACGATAAACTACCTCCAACAGCAAGGCCTCTGATCAGGAGGTTTTGAGGAGTGTGGAATGACCTCTTAATTGCTGGTGTTCCCAGGTCCACCCTGACCCGGGGTGGTAGCACCTGTTAGGGTCCCAGTTATGGGCAAATAGTTAACACCCAAACTTGTGTAAAAATAGGTTTTAATACCAGAAATGCTTTGTAATAAAAAAATATTACAAGCAATAATTTTTGAAGGAAAAATTATTAGCAGCAATACTTTAAAAAAATACCAGCAATACAAACAGCTATACATTCTTTGGAAAAAAAAAATATGACCAGCTATAGATTTCTTCAAGGAAAAATATTCCCAGAAATAGATTTTTGAAGAAAAACATTAAAAGCAATATAAATTTTGTTGACATTAAATAACCCATTGAGGTTGATATACCGTAAAACAAACAAAACCAAACCAAATACATTAGCTAAAAAGCTTTATCAGTTTTATTGCAATCTTCTAATTCTTATTGATGTGAATGAGGCTTCTCAACCCTAAATAACACCAAAAATAAGAAGCGAGAAAGACTACGCTCAAATCAAGAAGGAATGAGGGCCTGCTTATCAGACATTCGACTAAACATTGAAGAAATCGTGAAAAAAAAAAAAAAAAAAAAAAAACATGCTAGGCACAGAATAATTGAATAGAAACATTGAAATAAAGTAAGTTTATATTTGTGTGTATAATTTTTAATTTTTACGGTTTTATTTCATAAAATTTAAATGTTAACTTTAAAGATTTTTTAAAATGTGCCGTGATATTTTCATTTGCTTCTAGGTGTGTCGTTGCTTAGAAAAGTTGCCAAATACTGGATTCGATGTTTCTAGAGGAGTTTGTCTCCATGCATGACATTCATATGAATGTCTTGATCTGGCAAAGCCATTTAAGAACAGGGAATTAGTGCAATGTGCCGGGCGATCCTCTTAAGTGTGCCGCGAAATATTATCACGGCCTCCATATATATATATGGGTGTGTGTAAATAGCAATAATACAGCGATTAAATGGATAACTATTAAACTTTTTTGTATCTGACATTAGCTAAAAAGGCCTTATCAGCTTTATTGCAATTTTTAAATTTTTATGTGAATTAGGCTTCTCAATCCTAAATAACATCAAAAATAAGAAGCGAGAAAGACTACACTCAACTGAAGAAGGAATGAGGACCTGTTTATCGCACATTCGACCAAACATTGAAGAAACACCAAAGTTTTCACACTAAATAAGCTGCTCAAATAGTTGGATAGAAACATTGAAATAAACTAAGTTTATATTTGTGTGTATATATATATTTTTAAAATCTATGATTTTATAACATTTAAATGTATACCCTTCAAAGATTTTGCTCATTGTGCTGTGTTATTTTCATTTGCTCTTCAGTGTGCCGTTGCTTAGAAAAGTTTGAGGAACACTGGTCTAAAGACAAGTATATTGTCATCGTAGTAGAAACAAATTATAATACAAGCATAAAAAACTGCAGTCATCTAAGAAAACCATTTTTGCTTACCATCAATATGGCTGATGCTAACCTCCAGGAGGTTAGCATCAGCTATGGACGTGATAAAAAATCCGATGCAATCACGGATGACGCAATATTTTTCAAGGCCAAACAAATTTTATCATACAACCCGAAAATAGATTCATATCACTGCACACAACTTCAAATGACATAATCTCAGGTAAAATAGACATCGATTACACCCTGTCACTTTAATGGGCCTAAATTGACCGTATGGTGAAAGAAAGAAAATTAAAGTAATTGTTTCAATTAATGTGCACAAGGGCATATATGAAGAATATATAGTATATATTAGAAAAAAAAGGGCTCAGTAAAATTTCTAAGAAAAATCAGTCTAAAGGCATTTGTCTAAGGAATACACGCCTAAGGACATTGATCTATGAAATACAGGCCTAAGAGCCATTGTTCTATAATAATGTTTTTTTTAATAAGTTAACACTGATTATAGTAATTAATACTTCGGCAATGAGGTGATGAGTTTCGTGAGTAGTAAAATTGGGTGCATTGAAGACATCACACCAGGTTATAGCAATTAAGGTGATGCCTTCACACCTGTTCATAGCAATAAATGTGATGTCTTCACCCTTGTTCATAACAATTAAGGTGATGGCTTCACACTGCTTATAGCAATTAAGGTGATGGCTTCACACTTGGTTATAGCAATTAAGGTGATAGCTTCACACCTGTTTATAGCAATAAATGTGATGGCTTCACTAACAATTAGGGTGATGGCTTCACACCTGCTTATATCAGTTAAGGTGATGGCTTCACCCCTGTTCATAGCAATTAAGGTGATTAGTATTTCAAATAAGGATTAAATAAGTTGTTATAAGTTTTGAACTCAAAAAATACAGTGTGTGATGGGTATATTAACGCCATTTTATATTTTTCATTTTTCGCGAGAAAAAGAGTACAATGTCGACTTTCACTCGGCCAGAAATTTGATAGCGGTATGCTTGGCATTTACGGCAGAAGCTTCAGTACGAACGTTTCAGAGGGTTTTGTTGTTTTTTGCCCTCAGTAATAAGAGAAGGAACGCCAAGACAACAATAAAACGATTTTAAGAAAGACGAGGGACGAGTAGACAGTGTAATTGTTTAGGGAATAAAGCTTTTTTGATTGAAGATTGATTATTATGATCACCATCATCATCTAGATAAGTGGTTCTCAACCAATTTTGGGCCATGGCCCAATTTGTTATTTCTTAAATTTTGGTGCCCCTTGTAATATCCAATTCTTACATATTTAAAATTTTACTGCAATTCACATGAAGGAAGCTTAAAAGGCCATTAACTTGGTCTCTAAACAAGCCTCCAAAGAAAATGGCGTCCATGAAAGAGAAAAATTTTTAAAAATCCAAAAGGTAGTTAAATATATATATAGTTTCAAAACATATGAGAGAGAACTGAAAGGCAGAAATATAAAATATTTGAATGAAAGCTTATTTTTTAATATAATTTTAATCATTTTAATCATGAAATAATAATGCAAAATGCAATTTGAACTCATCACAAAATGTCTGTTAGTGAGATCCTTATGCATCGTGCCTGTTACAGATAGATTTTATATTAGGCAACGATTTAGTCAGCTTAAGTCTCAAGTTTCCTCGTTTAGTGATATCCAGTCAATGTCTTTTCTTCTATAAGAAATCATTTACAGCACTAAAGCCACATTCAGCTAAATAGGAAGATGGAAATGGTAAAAACAAAAGGTGATTGAATTTTGATGTTTTTCCTATTGTATAAGTATCGTATGTATTAACACACATTAACATTAAGATTCGCACTTCGACTCACTAGAAAACGATTCACTGGTAATAACTCATTCTCGAACTGCCCCGTATAGTAAGCCGAAGCGTGCACATTCTACGCATGCCCCACCTAAATATCACCATGACCCACCGGTGGGGCATGCACCCCACGATGATCATTGATCTAGATATTTGCCCCCGTGATAACTCCGACTCATTTACTGAAATCATATCAAATGACCAATCATCAGAATTTGTTTTTTGGAGTTTTTTTTTGTAAGTTGTTTTTGGTGAGGTCGAGAACTTTTCGTTAGCACTGTTATATCTCTTGCTGTTAGTATCCGAATCGTCCGGAATGACTCTCTCACCAAAGTGTCTGCAACGTAGACGATCAATGGCTGAAAATAACGCTCTCCTCCGTCACTACCGCCGCCATCCAACAGTCAGCTTGCTTAAGCGCGGCTTGACACCAGACCATTAACGCTTGATATTATTTCTTTTTTTCATTTTCCATGTTGTTGTAGTTGTTGTATTTTACGTGTTATCCGGAATGATTCCCGGAGCCTGATCCGTTGCTTTTTTGTTGGGGGGTCACGTGGTACCGTATCCGAGAAACCTCAATTTTCATCGTTTACATTTCCTGACAGCAACTATTCAGACAAGCCCGTTGCCATTTTCAGCGAATCTAACCTTTGACGGGCGACTCAGCAAGAAAAATAACGTATGAACACGTGTAAGACAAACGTTCAAAAATGGCGAGAATACAATCGAAGATATCGAATCAGACCGATTGGTTGGAAATGTCGCTAACGGACAAGTGACAGCAAGTCGTCTCACAACTCGAAGGCTGTTCTCAGTAATCTTTCTAACTTCCTCCTCTTCTCGTTAGAGGAAGAGGGGGAATATTTCGATTATTTAGTCGTAGGATAATTATACTTCGCTAAGCAAATCCGCGTCTTACGAACATTTCTCATAATGATAATTGAATAATAATTCAGCAGACGATGTTATTTAATTTATGGTAACTGAATTTTTGACGATTTTCTTCCGTCGGTTGATACTGTGTCTCAGATAAATAGCGCTTGCATTATTTACATTATTCTAACTGTTATCGTCATCTTCATTGCTATATTCACAACGTTTCAGCCGTTGTACGATCTGGCCTTCTTCAGGTGATTTGAATTTTTCTTCAATATCTGTCTATATCTCTGAGATGAAGTATTATGATTACTTGCATTATTTACATTATTCGGACTGTTATCCTCATCTTCATTGCCATATTCACAATGTTTCGGCCGTTGTACACTCCGGCCTTTATGTCTATGTCTCTCTATATATCTGTCTATATCTCTGAGATGAGGTATTATGATTACTTGCATTATTTACATGATTCGGACGGTTATCCTCATCTTCTTTGCCATATTCACAACGTTTCGGCCGTTGTACGCTCCAGTATTCTTCAGGTGACTGAAATTTCGAATCGAACCCTTTATTTCGTCCACAGGGGTAGATTGTTCTAGTTCCACGTGCCATGCCTCTTCCCAATGTCTCAGTTATTTCCCTTTAACTCAACTTTTCATGTTTTTGGTTCACTACTGCAGTGGCCTGGTACTAAACTCACAAATTTGAGGTTTAGTCACTGGCTTTATCCACTGCGCCATGTGTCCTTCTCGGCCTAAGATCAAAGTGTAGAATCTGTTCTTATCAGCTTAATCTGATTCTCTCTCTCTCTCTCTCTCTCTCTCTCCATTTCTGTCTTTCCTTCTTTCTTTTGATCTTCTCGCTGAAACCAAGTAGCGTCTTTTCCTCTCTTTGCACGCGATCAAAACGGAATAGTCCATTATTTACGAGTTACTAGCAGGGCGTGACGGCCGTGCAAACTAACGAAAGGAGGCAAAAGCACACATAATTGGATTCTCCTTAGTATAATCAGACCCTCCTATATAGTATAGAGCCACTTGCCCTTCTTTTTAGTATAGCGCCACAAACGCCTCTTTTTATTATACAGTCACATGCTCCTTTATTTAGTATTGATCCACTTATTTCCATCCTTAGTACAGGCTCAGAGGCACCACTATATAGTGTAGAGCTACATTCCTCCACCCAGTTTAGAACAGGGCCACAAGGATCCCCGTTTAGTATAGAGGTACAAACGCCTACTGTGTGACCACAGCCTCACTAACTGCTTCGGTTGCTGTAACAATTTTTTACGGGATAAATTTGCCCTTTTCACGTACAACTGGTTTTGTATTCCATGTTTCCCTCCTTCTATACCGAGTAAAGGTAGATAAGCCAGTCTGTCCTGCTATTTAACCCATAGCTGCTGGGAGAAGAGATAGAAAGTGAATGCAACCAAACCGGCCGGAATTTTAATTCGATAATTACATATCCATAGGCGGATTATTACTGAAAGGAGAATTTGAGATCAAGTTCTATTAAAGGCCAAGTGACAGCACGTCTCCTTAGAGCTCCAGCACCCTTCTCAGTATTATTATTATTATTATTATTATTATTATTACTATTTACATTCATGTTACCAAAGTTATTGTTATCGAGGTCAAAATTTTGTAAGTTTTTTAAAGCCAAGTGACAAGTCTCTTTAGAGTTTCACCATTTTCTTCAGTCTCTTCACCATCCATCCATCTACGCGAGTTATATAGCTTCTTTGTTTTTCATTGGATGCTCACGGAATCTATCCTTGTGCCATACTTGAATTTGTTCAACACCGATCTATTCTTAATAAAACCGTACGTGGACGCCTTTTAACGGTTTTCATTTTCTCCCGTGTTTGTCGCCTTCCCTACATTCCATCTGATCTTTGTAAAAATCTGTCAGTAAATTTCTGATCTTCAATTCTGCCAGTGATTGATGACGCCAAAATTTTCGCCATATTTTGAGTCAGACCTCCTGATAAAATCGTAGCACGCTAAGCAACATTCAAAAGTCAAACAATCTTCGCTGTCGAAATTTTAAGTGTTTACAGACATTATATGCATTTTGATGAAAGTTCCTTCCAATTTTCAAAACTGTCTTTATTGTCAAAATATCCGGATAGCTTTAACTGTGTGACCCAACCCTTGTTCACTTCCCGCCAGCGTCTACTGCGCATGAGCCGCGCCATTTTTAATAGCGCTTACTTCATATTTGCATACATTTGGAAGGATAAGAAATTTCAATTTCTCCACAGAGAAAGATGACATTATTTCGTTTATTGCTATTGTTCTGTGTATCTAGTTCACCAGTAAGAGAATCGGTAAACTTTAGGCGATAGTTGGCTCGGGGGTGGGGGCTTTCCTGTGCTAAGCAAACGTTCTTTTATGAACCATATCTTTTCAGGATATGGGCCATCATGACTCAGCACAACTTGCATTATTTTGTTTCTCTGTGTAGCTATTGACGATTCACTTTTCCTTTTCCTCCTTGGTCTGCAATAAATTTGAAAAATTATAAATTAGAGATCCTTAAGCAGACTACTCCTTGTTCAACCTTCTCTTGTCTTCATTGTGTCTAGTAATTGTTAAATTCTCCAAGCACTTTTACCTTATTAAGTGCCGAAGAAATTCCAGATGCATCGTTCTGATTGTAAGTATACATTTCCTTATTGAATCAATATCTGCATCTACTGCAAGGAAAGTTGGTTCTTCGTGTCACGCCAGAGTGTTTTTCTCATCTGAGCATCCTTCAAATCTGCAAATCAACCATTCGTCCTTGCATTGAATACTATTGCCATATATGGTCTTGCGCCCCCTCTGTTCATCTCGAGGTTCTCGGCAAAATCCAGAGACGGATATGCAATATGATAGGTCCTAATCTGGCATCTCGTCTACAGTCACTTCCCTCTGTCTTTTCTAGAAATATTTTCATGGCAACTGCACTGACGAGCTACTGGTTCTCCAACTGCCTGAATTTAAGCGTGCTACTAGGTTGGCATCTCAGTCCCACCCTTTCACTGTCGAAACAGTTAAAGGTAACCGCCGCTTCTACTCCAACAGCTTCTTCTCTCTCACTTCCCGACAGTGGAACTCCCTTCCTCCTACTCGCTTCCTTGGTAGCTATAATCTTCAAATATTCAAATGTAATGTAAATTTACATCTTCTGATGCCTTGATCCTGATCCCCGTCTTTCTGTACGTCCTTTCCTCAAACACACTTCTTTACTCTTTACTCACTCTCTGTAATTCCTTGCATGCTATATATATATATATATATATATATATATATATATATATATATATATATATATATAAAGGTAACAAATCTGTTGGTATATAATCCAAGTGAATACTAGTAATATAAAATATCAAAACTGATTCACAAAAGGAGTTCAATATATTTATTATTACAGAGTAAATATGTACTCCTAATAGTCTTAGAGATAGGTGTAACTTGTGTTTAGAAGAAAAAATTGGAATTATAAAATACAATAATCAAAACCAACTATTAAATTAGTTCAAATATTTACAACTAGGACATGACATGCCAATTCCACTAAGTCTTATTTCCTCCTTAGACAAATGTAAGGATAAATTTCTACTCGAGTGTCTTTTTCCTATGAACAGACACCCACATTGGTAATTCCTGGAACACTACAATTTTAATCTCATCAATTGGTGGGGAAATCGTCATACATCCTCATAATCTTCAATTCTTATCACGTAAATGGATAATTTAGTAATCCTCTAAATTGAGTGGCACTCAAGTCTTATATTATGTGAGCTTTTGTAGAAAAAAAACACGATATGGATTGAATTTGTCGATGTGCATAATTAAAATCAGTTGATTTGCAAAGTCTGGGACTTGTTTGTCGGGGAGAAAAATTGTCGTGTATTTCTTGAGGCCAAACGTTTTTGGAATCTTAACATTCTGTTAAATGCCGTCTTTTTCTTCACCTCCTGAAAGAGCTTTTGATTTGATCTTTCTTTCCTTACAAAACCTGACAAACCCTTCTGGCTGAAGCGGCCATTTCACACATATTGCTTAATTTATACAACAACGTTGCAATCATGTTACTAACGTTTTTCATTTTTTTTTTATTTCTTTATTTTATAATTTGTTCTTTTCTGGTGAAACCAAGCAGTTGCAAGAGACAGATGTCCTGGTTTTGTGTGTCTACCAGAAGACCAGTAATGTCGACACAATAGCCAGTAGACATCGCAATTTTCGATTCTATTTTCTTTCCTTTCTTTAATTCTTTCTTTCTTTGTTTTTTTCTTTTCTTTTTGTTTCCTTTTGCATTTTACATAGAATCATCCACTAATTCTGACACATACACACAAAAATGTGCCTCTCAACAGGAATTGAAATGGAAGTTACATTTTCTTTAATATGACTTTCGATTTCTAAGCCGGTAGATATTAATTACAGAGTTTAAAATGTGACTTCCACTACACAGACCAATGTTCTTTTACAGGACCCGCAGATCCAGCATAAGAATTAAAACGCTAAAAATACATAAGTACACATATGTACACGCATACACACACTTTTCACTCATAGACACACAGGCAGATTCCCGCCCATCGATCACCATCTTTTACTTCATCGAGCTGATTATCAAATTTTAGCAGAGAAGAATTAAAAATATAAAAAAAATTGCCGTGTTGGTGTCGGCATACAAAATAGTTGATCACGTGATCTCCAAGTAGCAGATAATCCATCGACTTTGTGAAAGGTTGGCTTTTCACGCCATGACAGAAAAAAAAATGTCTCCGTTTATTCAGAAAGCAATGTCAGATTGTTTTGGTGTAGATGATATTAAATCTTTTCAAATGTAACAAAATTTAAATATCTCAAGAACAATCTCAAGAATATTATCATTTTTATTAACAATGACAATGACTTCTTTTATTCTATTTTGGTTTTCAAACAATCTGGGATTCCGGACAAAAGTTTTTTTTGGAATATTCCAGTCCGAATTTTAAAACTGGAAACATGGAAAGTAATCAGTGGAATGCAATAAGTTTCGTCTCAGAACATAAATAATCAAAACAAATCCTTATTTTAAAGAATGAAGAAGAATTGAACTTTATGCAATAATATCGCCATTTTTTTTCAACAGGGGTATACATTCTACTTCTTAAGATAAACTAAAGGGAAAAGCAAATTACGTTATTTTATTTTCTTAATTAATCAGTCTAATATTTCTTTCTAATAATTTTCCTCAAAGTAAGTCGATAAAACTCAAAAAGTGTTGCTAAACACATCCTTCATCGAAACAGGTCACTCTCTTTTACCCCTTTGGGCTATAAATTCGAATCTTTATATGAGAAATTTCCATATTCCCTGAAATGTAATATTTACAAAATTGACGTAATTAAATCAGTTCGACACGTTTATACTTTCAAAATATATCATTAGAAAATATCAAAATCATTTACTTACCTTTATACATTTCTTACTGCTTTTTATTCTATACTGTGATCTAAATACTAAGGTGGTTGCCACGCTCAAGTCAGAAAAATGGCTTTGTTTAAGCAAAAGACATATAAATGCCAACAATAAAATAATGGCTTATTTTAAAAGATCACAAAAGTCTAGATTGGCAATAAATAACAGAATTATTTCCAATTGTTATTCCTTGGGGGCATCACCCCGTCATCTTCTCGGACACTGAGAGAGAGAGAGAGAGAGAGAGAGAGAGTGAGAGGAGGGGTTAATCATTGGAGCCGTGTCCTGTGGGAGCTTTAGTAATTTTTGTCTCGAGTCCTAGATATGTTTAGAACACCTACTTTAAAAACTAGGTCTTGTGTCATGTTCAATTCGACTAATCGGGCAAATAAATACCATGCTAAAAGCGAATTCATTTGAAATTATTATTTAACTAATTTGAGTGGATACGCACATACAAACTTTTGAGCTTTATATATTAAATTTGTTAAGGATATTGAAAATTTATATGCACTCAAATACGTAATACTCGTAATAAAGAATTCTGCAGTTAAACAGAAGTAACATCATAATCTTCTTCCTTTATGCTTCCCTTCAGTGTGTAGGCGATCATAGCCCTCCCTATCTTCCCGTTCTTTGTAGCTCTTAATAAGTTTTGTTCTTTTGTTATTTCTCCCCAACCCTGTTCCACCATGCATTTTCTCAAGCCCATCAAGTATGTTACGTGCTGTTTTCCTCTGTCCTGTGAGTATCATATTTTCCAAGCCCTCCTTACGTACCCCATAAATTTCAAATGTCACTTCCTGATGTTAAGTATAAGTTCCTTTTTGATTCCATTCTCTCCAAAATCATAATACGTCTTTTTTTAAAAAATAATTGCTTCTTATAAAAATGATCTTGAACATATAGTCTTATGAACCGATTAAACTCGCTCATCATTTCATATTTCCATTTTACAGTCAAGCAGAATTTCCATCTATGACCGATATTCTGGTCGAAGATTCCTCGGAGCAAAATTGAGAAATAAAAAAAAAATCTAAAAGTGTTCTCATGTCATTCGATGCAAATGAGATGGGCGGGGGGGAACAATACTTATTGAATATATTTCGGGGAAATCTTCAATCTGCTTTGTCTAAAAGTATTGGGTCAGTTAATCAGATACCTCGAGCTATATTAAAACAAAAAGATGACATATCGATCGATGGAGATTAAGACATTTTTTTTAAAAGACCGAATATCTTAACAACCCGTTTCTTCTCTTATTCATATTCGATGTTCATTATTTATAAGATATGATTCGTTTCATCTGACAGTAAAATCTCCGTCATTTTTTCTATTTATAATGCAAACATTTTATGGCGCACTGAATATTTACATCGTTTTTTTTTTTTTTTTCAAAATAGGGCTCCATTCTGCCTTTAATTAATTCGATAGTCTGACGACAGATGACGTTAGTAAAAAATACATCATCATCAGCTTGCGGCCTCAGCCGAGATTGAACTCAGTAATACTTTGATTGGTGTAGTTCATAATCTTGTCAAATAGCCGAATTCTTGATGCTTCGCTACGGCTATCAAGGGTGCTTTTTATCGTGACACCATCACTAAATGGATTGCCAACCAAGGCTCACCCTCATCTAAGAGCAGGTTTTGAATTCAGAGTTTTCCTAGACCAGTTGCCATCCAAGGCTATAGAACCCAGTCTGTCCTACTATTTACCCATAGCTGGAGGGAGAAGAAAGAGTATTCACACCTTTCCCAAGGGTGTAATGGATTCGACTGGAATTCGAACTCGGCTCTCCGATTCCTCAATCCAAGCCGCTATCCATTACTCCACCGTGCCGAGAGAAAAATTAATTACCCCAATGTATATTAATTAAAATAAATTAGACAAACGTTCAGCTAATCAAGAAATAACTCTTCTCCTAGCAGACCATAGGGTGAAGATATAAAAAAAAAAGGTTCGTTTGGTTTACGGCATATCAACCTCAATGGGTTATTTAATGCCAACAAAATTTTTATTGCTGGTCATGTTTTTTTTCTTTCAAAAATGTATTGCTGGTAATATTTTTTTTTCTAAAATTTATTGCTGATAATATTTTTTTTTTCAAAAATTTATTGCTAGTAATATTTTTTTTCAAAAATATATCGCTGGTAATATTTTTTTTCAATAATGTATTGCTGGTAATAATTTTTTTTCTTCACAAATTAATTGCTGATAATAATTTCTTTCTTCAGAAATTCATTACTGGTATTAATTATTTACAAAAATGTATTGCTGGTATTAAAACCTATTTTTACATTTTCATAGTGTTTTCACCCCAGTTTGGGGGTTAACTGTTTACCCATAGCTGGGACCCTTACAGGTGCTACTACCACGAGTCAGGATAAACATGGGAAGACCAGTAATTAAATAGTGGTTCCACACTCCTAAAAATCTCCTGATCAAAAACCTTACTGTCGAATGTAGTTTACCGTCTTACCCAGGACGGGATATAAAAAAAGACTACCATGACCTCGTTTTGAAAATCTAAATCATGATCATATCTTAATAATTGATACATTATGGGTAAGACTGAAATTTGGGGCTCAAAAAACCCCCACCCACCCCCGCATTCTTCCGTACGGATTGCCAAGGGAGGAGAAGTGGTTTTTTTTTCCCCCGTCAAGATGGATACTGCATGTGTAGTATGTGTTCCGTGCCGGAGGCCATCTCTCCTCCCTTGTTTTCCCCACATCGTTGCGTGACATCTGTTACGGCTATGACTTGCTTAGACAAGGCTTGACCAGCTTAGACAAGCCTTGACCAGCTTAGACAATCTAAAACCAGGGGCCCGAGTGGAAACAAACCAACCTTGTGTCACAACCTGACTCGGGGAGGATCAAGTAAATCTTGGATACAAGATAGTGGATTACAAGACAAAGCTATTTGCTCTTAATGTAGATTATTCAATCTTTGAATGTAAGTTTAAATGTTTTAATGACATTGTGGCAGGATACTCAGCACTCTTTTCAGTCTAAGAGGTTATTGCTTTTTCAGTCTAAGGGGTTATTGCTTTTTCAGTCTAAGAGTTTATTGCTTCTTCAACCTAAGAGGTTACTGCTTTTTCAGGCTAAGGGGTTATTGCTTTTTCAGTCTAAGAGTTTATTGCTTTTTCAGTCTAAGGAGTTATTGCTTTTTCAGTCTATGAGTTTATTGCTTTTTGAGTCTAAGGGGTTATTGCTTTTTCAGTCTAAGAGGTTACTGCTTTTTCAGGCTAAGGGGTTATTGCCTTTTCAGTCTAAGGGGTTATTGCTTTTTCAGTCTAAGAGATTATTGCTTTTTCAGTTTAAGGGGTTATTGCTTTTTCAGTTGTCTTTGTAGCTGAGACATGGTCTGCCTAGGTTTATTTTGTCGCAAAATATCTGACTTACATGTCGCTATTTGGTGATCGATTTTTGCTCATTCTAGTAACATGAGCAAATCATCGCAATTGAGATTGCATCAGATAGGTTTCAATGTACTCCAGTTTTGAAATTTGAAAACAGATCAACGTTTGAGATCTTGTCTTAGACTGGATATCCGCTGATTGGGCGAAGGCAGCCCTTATGGAAAACATTCAGCTGATTTATATGTGTACGGTATGAATCAGGTCTGTACAAAAAAGGCAGCGAAGACAACAGCTTTGTAGACTATCTATCTCAGTCTGTTCCTATCTATCTATCTCAGTCTTTTCTTATCTATCGATCGGTCGATCTCTCTCTCTCTCACTCACTCTCTCTTTCACTCTCTCTCTCTCTCTCTCTCTCTCTCTCTCTCTCTCTCTCTCTTTCACTAAGACCAGGTTAGACAAGCTTTGACCAACTTAGACAAGCTAAGACAGCTCTGACCAGAGGCCCGAGTCTTTCCACGTTAAAACCCGACCTTGTGACACAACCTAACTCAGTGAGGATTTAAGTAAATCTTGGCTAAGACTGGAATAGCCTATAAACCCTTTGAGGCCGAATTGGAATAGTCTGAAAATATAATAGGTAAATAGTACAAATAAAAAACATTAAGTATTACTGGAATAGTCCAATAACATTAGAGGTAAGACTGAGATAATTTTTAAAAAACATATGCGTAGTTAGACTGACACCGACCAAGAATCATAGAGACGTGGTCATACTTATCTGGCACAGGGATCCGTCTCTGTGCTGATGGTATCACGGCTACGACTAGCTTGGACCGGCTCTGACCACTTTGGATCAGCTATAACCAGTTATGACTAGCTTAGAGAGATCTGACCAGCTTGGACAAGATATGACCAGCTAAAACTACCTTGGACCAGCGGCCCGAATGAAAACAGTCGGATCCCACGTTAAAACTGACCTTGTGTCACAACCTGACTCAGAGTAAATCTAAGGATAGAGACGTGGCTGTAATAGTCTAAAAGGACTTCGAAGTAAGACAGGGATAGTCCAAAATATTTCATGAGAGTCTTGGACAGCCGAAAAAAACCCTCAGAGGCGAGACTGGATGAGATTTGAGTAACAAGAGTGGCAGTAATGGATTCAGAGTATTCGGGAAGGTGCTGGTGGTTTAAGAAAAATGATAGTCTTTAATCAACACAAAAATAAAACGACCAGGTATTTGTTAACAAGAAGGCAAAACATCTCGCAAGGATCATAATGAAATCAATGTAAAATTGATTAGTTGAAGTAACAGCGATAGGACATTGCCTCGCCGGGGTCAATATAAAAAGAATCTATACCGTAGACTCCCTGTCTATGCCTATTCATCATAGCAATGATATCACTCAATTATATTTTATGAAGTTGTAAGGAGAATATAGATTTACAAAATCAAAAGAAGTAAAAGACATCTCATGAATAGAACTGCTTTTGAATATTTGCCAAGAACAAAAAAGAACTGGAAAATAAACGATCAGAATTTTCAATCAGTATATCTATATATCTGAACTTCAACACCCCAATAGGCTGATGACAACACTGCCCTCTGTCATTCAAAAGAAGAACTCTGTGAAGAACTTTGTTATGGCCGAGCATTGGTTTGACCTTGCAGTAAACATAAAAACACAAGGTTCTTGCACAGCCAGCCCCAAATACAATCTTACCAGATTTTGATATTACCATCTCTGTTACACCCGTCAAAAAATCCGGTTGAAGTTAGTTATTGGTATGATGAAAGACTTTTCAACCTTAGTAGATTTCGACCTAAACGTCTGATACACACGTAGCATATCGCAGAACTTCAATATGCTGGTGACAACACTGCTCTCTAGCATTCAAAGAACTCCAAGATTCTGTGAAGAACTTTACAAAATCATCCCCGAAATACCATCTTACCAGTTGATATTTCCATCACTGATACACCTACCGAACCCGTGGAGTATTTTCCATATCTAAGCAGGCTTTTATCAAAAAAGCGCACCCCAGAAAAGGGTGCAGAATACAGAATTTGAGCTGCACACAGGTCATTTGGGAAGCTATTCAACAGACAAAAAACATCATGGTCTCTAATGTCGTTGCCATTTCAAATATGGCTGCGAAATTTGAACTCTATATCGTCGCGGTATCCAATAATTAGAACGTTTTCACCAACAAAAGCTTTATTTAATATTAAATAGCAAATGGAATTATTATGTGTCTAGCACCAAAGTCCTGGAAAAAAATCCAACAGTTAAAGCATCGAATCGCAGATCATGTAACACCGTCTTCGATGGTCAAGACATGTAGCAAGAATGGAAGATTCAAGGTCTTATTCATTGAGCTCACTTCAAGGAAAAGACCACGGGATTGCCCTCTTCGTAGATAAAAGGAACAACTAAGAATCACTCTTAAAGCCGTTGCACTTGAACCTAAATCGTTTGAAACATGAACACTAGACCGTAGCAACAGAGGTAAAACAACGAGCGAGAAAGGCTCGACAAAATCAAACTCGTTATTCACCAACATTAACACGCAGTCAATGTCATTGGCTCTTCCATGCAAGCATTGGTCTATTTAGTTATTAACGCCATCATTATAAAGGAAGCAATCAGAAGAGAATAAATTCTTGCCTACAAGATAAAGCCGCTAATATTATCTTTTCAGTACTTAGGCAATCATGGTTCATCATGGCTTCATATCGCTTGTCATTATCACCACTATTTTTCTCTGCTTCTTTGATGTGCCTTGTGCGTATTAACTTCACCAAGCCTTTACGGAACTGTCGATATTCTTTTCTTTATTTCTGATCTTATTTTTCTCGACCTCTTACTACTTCCCCAGCTTCTAAGGAAAAATATCTTTTGCTATACCATTTGAAGTTTCCGTCACACCTTTTCTTGTCTCTTATTACACTAGTCAGGTCGTTGAATTTCGATTTTGACGTTCCCGATGTGTAAATCAAATCCTGGGCAGTCGCTTTTGCTTACTGACATAAATTACGTCCTGCAACTAATTATTAATCCTTACTTCTCACTTTTATAGGCGAACTTGTCTACGACTTCTTTCAGGTTCTTTCGAAATCTGTTTCTCGACACAGTTCCATTTGTGTACCGTGTGTCGTCTCTTATATAAAATACAAGGCTCAAGACTAACGCAGAGCAGAAGGTTAATGTTAAAATAGATATAATTCACCCCAAGAAAGGCAATAAAGCCACTAAGATGCAAGGAGTGTTGAAGAATTAGGAACTGAAACAAGCTGAAGAGAAAAAGCGATTGAAAAAACTGTAGATAGCGATTTGCATTTAAATTTTTGGAGACTAAAATTGGCTGGAAAACATGGAGCTGGAAGAGAGTTCCACAAGCGAGAAGTGCGAGAAAAGAATCTCGGCAATTCATCTGTAAATTAATGAGATCTCAACGCCAGTCTAGTACTACGCTTAAATTTGTCAAGGTTAGGTAGCAAAGAGGAAAGTTCATCAGAACAATTACAATGAAAGTATTTATAGAAAATACATAAGGTAGTTATGTTGAGGCTGTGAGAATGTGACTGAAGCCGAGATGCCAGGTCAGAACCAATAACTTTGCAGATACTTCTTTGAATTTTAAGAATAATCTCAAAATACATAACAGAGTTGAGGTATCATAGCAAAGAGCGATATTTATTTCGGCTTCAATACAAGCCAAAAATGGGGAATGGGGGAAAAGGACAGTCTTCTTCTGCCTTAACTTTAAACCTAGCTAACCACAAACACTGACCGAAACAGACACCAAAACACCACATTCTTACCTTTCTTAGTACATCCACCATAATACCACATTGTCTCTATGAAAATCCTAACTAGTCCCCATATGTACAATTCATCGTCTGTGGGTGGGGGGGCGGAATAAAACAACAATTTAAAAACTAGCCCCAAAGAGTATTTACAATAGCGAAGAGCCCATCTGCCACAATTACCATAAAAGTATTTATAGAAAAGACACAGAGAGGCAACTTTACATTGGTGCGAATGTGACTGGAGCCAAACTGCTACACAAGGACCGATAAGATTTCTGATTCTTCTCTAGGTTTTATCTAGAAGCACAAAGTAAGTATAATGAATGAAGTGCATGATAAAAACGGACAAGGGAGTGAGGATAATAAACCCTATTTAGATAAATCCTTGTCTCACACCTCTTTCTATTTTGGTGTACTCCCTTGATTCTTTGCCTATTCGCATATATCCGTTTCTAATACAGGTTGTAAATTGTTTGCATATCCTTTCCGTGTAGATCAAGCTTTTCTAAAATGTCAAACTTTATCAACTTTGTCTAATCCGTGAAACACAGTTATCGCTCTTTCTGAATTTCGACTGTTCGTTCTGATCGAAATATGAACCGGAAAATCAATTTTTGTCATCGTGTCTTGAAGAAAGTCACATGAAGGGCAAAAAGAAACGTGCCTTTTTTTTTCCTTTTATACATGAAATGTCACATTAAGATACAAAGAAGTTATATTTGAAAATGATGAAACCAAAATAGCACAAATACGAAACATCTAATATTGGATTATGAAAGGCAAAAGTACATACAAAATTGGCCAACTTATATTAAAAAATGTGCTTGAAACTTGGAAAACTGTCCGACGTATAGAAAAATCAATTTATAATATCCTTACCAAAGAATTTACGTTGTTTTTAACTAAACTTGTATAAATGAAAAACTAATGTATGAACAAGTCTGTTACCACCAGATATGAGCATATATTAATCAGAAAATAAAATACAAAAAAAAACAAAAAACAATTCAACAAATATCCAAAACAAATTTGATATCAGCCGTGTAATCAGTGAGTTACGTGCCATGCGTGATACACGCGTAGGCGATCATGTATCTTTCGATACATGACTGACGAGGCAGATTTTTTCCCGTGGTAGGTTGCCATTTCTTTCTGCGGTAGACCAGTTGCCGAAGAGAAGAGGATTCATACCTTTCCGTAAATGAATGTAATGGATTCTGCTGGAATTCGAACTCGGCTCTCCGATTCCTCAATTCGAACCACTATCCATTACTCCACTGTGCCTCCTGCAATGGAAGTTTTAAAAAGACTCTCTTTTCGTTGAGAGAAAGGTATTCAACGGTAAATGACATTAGCGCAAGTTACGAAACTGAATTGCTTCGTTAGGGTTAAATATTTTGGTGATAGTTTATTTCATATACGACATGCATAGGAAATAAACGACTATATAATTATATACATTAAATACACACACACATACAGACACACGCATATATATATATATATATATATATATATATATATATATATATATATAATTATTTTTTTTAAATATGTATTCGTCGTGACATAAAATACCATTTTTCGAAACCAAAACATAAATCTTAAATTAAACATAAAATTTAACGTTCAGTTCCATCTACATCGCTTGAAAATAGAAGTGAATTTTAAATTTTAAGTTTAATTTAATGTGTCGCGATGAGTACATACGAAAAAAAATAAATATGAAAAAAATAATTATAATATTATGCTCTAGTGTGGATGAAGCACTGTTTTAAAAATAAATGTATGAAGAACTCTGGATTATAAATCTGTTATTTCTTTTATTTTTGATATATGTATATTTATATATATATATATATATATATATATATATATATATATATATATATATATATATATATATTCCCCAGTTAGAATCAGTTTTCCGGCCCTTCTAAAATATTTCTATTCTCTTTCACTCCTTGTAACCTCTTGCGGCTTAGTGGCATTACCACCTTGCTTGCAGTGTATAATATATATATATATATATATATATATATATATATATATATATATATATATATATATATATATAACTGAACATTGAAGTCAACACTCAGAGTGACAGGCTGTTTCATGCTGTGCGCAATCGTCAGGCCGCCTCTGAGTGTTGACTTCAATATTCACTATATATATATATATATATATATATTTACATACTCTATCTCTGATATATATATATATATATATATATATATATATATATATATATATATATATATATATATATATATATATATATATATATATATATATATATATATATATATATATATATATATATATATATATATATATATATATATATATATATATATATATATATATATATATATATATATATATATATATATATATACATACCTGAGGGAGGTACAGGAATGGATAGCAGCTTGGATTGAAGAATCGGAGGCCGAGTTCGAATTCAGTCGAATCCCATTACATTCACTTACGATGCTAATACCCTTGGGGAAGGTGTAAATCCTCTTCTTCTCCCCCAACTATGGGTAAATAACAGGATAGACTAGGTTCTATAGACTTGGATGGCAACTGGTCTAGGAGAAGGAGAACTCTGAATTCAAAACCTGCGGAGGGTCGTTTGGGGACCTTGTGGCACGTAGTGCACCAGGTCTCTGTATTCGGCCATTCCAAAAAGTGTGGATGGTCCTGCACGAAACCTTCACCGATATAATCAGATCTCATGTGCTATTGTCGGGCTGTCGGTTTCCTAGGAACTGATCTGCTTAACCCTCATACGTCAAAATCGACTGGAGAGTCGAATATATATATACCTACGTTTGTAGTGCGACTAAAGTTTCGTTGTTCTACCAACTCATCAGGCAGAAATATTACTTATGATTTTTTTAAAATACTATACTGAGTTTCATCGGAAGAACACTAAATTATATACAGATTCACATCTCAAAATTAAAATAAGTTGACTATAGTATTGGCGAGTAAATACAGAAAATGGGATGTAGGTAGAGGGACATTATGAAAAAAATAATTATATATATATATATATATATATATATATATATGTATGTATGTATATATATTTATGAACACAACTCATTACATTGAATCTAGACATTGCTTCCATTGTGATACTTCGGTCTACGGCGTGGTATGACATCATAGAACCGCATCTTGAATTTACGATCTGCGTCTGCTATTATGCGACCGTTATCGAAGTAAAAAAAAATCATCTTTGACGGTGGATATCTTTGTTTCATGTCAATATAGCAACTCTGAGGATGGCTCATGTGAGCCGAAAGCTTAGGACCAACTTAATAAAAAAATACCCAAATATTGGACAATTTTTGTGTTTATTTTCACCAGAAATTAAAGCAAACATTCGATAATTAGAACGGCCCATAATCAGACATGACAGACATTCATTGTCTATTATAATTAATAATATATGCTTAAATATATCAATTTCTGATGGAGCTTTCATAATAGCGAAATATGTTAGAATTTATAAATGTTTCTAATTTGTTCCTTATTTTATATATATATATATATATATATATATATATATATATAATCGACTCTCCCGTCGAGATTCGACGTATGAAGTCAAGCAGATCAGTTCAGAAACCGACAGCCCGACACCGGCACATGAGATTTGATTATAGTGGTGAAGGCCTCGTGCAGGACCAGACACACTTTTTGAAGGGACGAATACAGAGACCTGGTTCAACGAATGCCACAAGATTCCCAAACGATACTCCGCAGGTTTTGAATTCAGAGTTGTCCTTCTCCTAGACCAGTTGCCATCCAAGGCTATAGAACCCAGTCTGTCCTGCTATTTTACCCATAGCTGGAGGGAAATTAAGAGGATTGATACCTTTCCCAAGGGTATTAGCACGTAAGCGAATGTAATGGATTCGACGGGAATTCGAACTCGGCTTTGCGATTCCTCAATCCAAGCCA
>CAHIKZ030004613.1:962500-965000 GCA_903632075.3 Acanthosepion pharaonis | reverse complement strand
TTTGTAGATTGTAGGTAGCTAAATGCCTTTTTTATGCCATTTTCGTCAGATAAGTGGTATGGGAAGTGTCTACCCAAGAAGGTCGGGGTGTGACCGAAATATAGTTAATTGAATTATGACAAGACAATAGTCATTTATTGGGCAGTTAAATTGCAGTTATATTAGTTATCGTTAGTTTATATTTAATAGGATTGTTTTGATTAGTGACGAAGAGGTTAGCGGTTTTTCATTTTCTGATATATAATGTAAGTTTTACCTGTTTGCCGGGATTTACTGCATATATATATATATATATATATATATATATATACAAAGGGAATAGGTTATAGTAGTTCCAACGAGAGAAAGGTGTGTATATCAAAAAGAAGAGAGAAACCGCAAACGTTTTTGGTTGTAATGTGGAGCTTTAAAAAATATATTATGCTTTATCTTCCATAATTTTGCTACACGTGTTTCCGGTCTCGCGACCTTCATCAGGCAAAGAGTGGATATTTCCACATATTATTAAAAGGAACTATACTTTCTTATGTTTTCGATGTTAAATATTTTCGATATTAGACATTCTCTTTTTTGTGTGTTAGTGACCCAAATGTCTCCCTTGAACTGGCAGTGAAAAAGTTCTGCGAGAAAGGTAATAAAACAATTAAGACTGGTCCGGTTCTATTGCCATTTTTTGTCTTTTTGTCAGCATGCGTACGCATACGTATATTCCCTCTCAATACATATATACTGTCTTAATATAAGGAATTAGTATAAACATATGTACACACATATATACATACACATATATACATATATACGCATACACACAAACACAAACACATAAATAAATAAATACCGAAATCAGACGTCCCTATCGAAATATTTCTGGCACTTAAAAGAAACCAATAAAACACCTACTGTGAAATGGAAATTAATTTAAAAAAAGCTAGACTATGTTGGGCATTAACTGACCCATGTCCTTTGTGCATACATGAGGAACTATATATTACTAGGTTTATAAAAAATAAAAAATTACTTAATCAAAGAATTGAAATAGCTGTTCTATGCCGACATTGTCAAAAATTTTCTTTAAGTAATGTTTAAAAAATAAATAAATAAATAATAATAAAAATAAAAACTGTTAAATGAATATACATATTTATATTTGATATTTCAATAATAATTTTTAAATAATTTAACTAATTCTATTACATTTATTTGTTTTAAAAGAAGTATAGTCTATTATTAAAAATAAGAAAATATTTTAAAACTGTAGTCCAATACGACGTATTCATATACAAACAACCCATTTAGAAAAAAATCTTTATGTATACAAGTACAAATTTAACGGCTAAACAAATGTGCCGAAAACCTTTTTGTCGTTGAAAAAGACCAGACGACATGTGTTGAACGGATGTCATCATTCATTTGAAAAGGCACCTCTAACCTACCTTGACTTAACTTCTTTTCGAAAGTAACTAATATCTTGATACAATAGTTTTCAGTGAAACAGAATACCATAACGTTCTTTGTTAAAATGATTGGATTTCCTCACATCAATAGAAACTAATCTTATGAATGTATGTGCATATAAAGCTCAGTTAATTTCCAAATAAGTTATTCCAAAATTGGCTTGAAAATGAAACAGGACTAGGGACTTTAATTTAATTTAATTCTGTAATTGAATTTGAAGTTTTTAGCTTCTGTTTTTGAAACATGGTAATTCCCCTGTATAGAGGGAGCCATATTTTTAAATAAGTAAATTTATAATATATATATATATATATATATATATATATATATATATATAGATAGATAGATAGATAGATAGATAATATTAGTGGTAAATATACATAGATATGCAAAATATATAAATACCTATACATGTATATTTTTGAATAAAAATTCCAAGAGGAAGAATCCAGGTAGAACTCAATGTCCAGGACAGAGTAAAGATATAATAAAAAGGATTTGGAGAGAGTGATAGAAAGAGATTTCCCCGGAGGTACCAGCTGTAAGATTACCAGTTGGTCAGAGGTATAACATGATGATAACACCCCGTGGAGGACAATCCCCGAACTGGTCCCCGTCATTTGATGACGGGGCCACAGGCAGCTGAATGCAATCGTATTTCGTCTGCTATAAGGCTGACTCACTTAGAGATTCAAGCTGAGTTTAACATTTGTACTAGATACGAAGTTATAGCGATTTTCTTTTTATTTCTGGAGTTGCATTAATATGCCCTAGATTTTACAAGAATTCAATTGCACTTCTAAGCAAAATGAGTCAGGGCTTTGAACCATTTTGGCACAAATATTTTGTCTCTTCATTTAAGAAAAGTGAAGAAAAAAAACTTAATAGCAACAGAAATGTTGGTACTCCACCCAGTACCTAGCTACTAAGCAGACGTATCAAATATCAGGGTGCGTATGCCCCACCCTAGCTCATTAGAAATTACTGTTTCGATGATTCTAGCACATGTACACGAATCAGGCAGTTTTCACGCAGATGTAAGCAA
>CAHIKZ030004613.1:935000-960000 GCA_903632075.3 Acanthosepion pharaonis | reverse complement strand
ATTTCAGAGTGTTTGCCTGTCAATCTGCGGACAGTGCTGAGGATTTGGAAGAAGTTGGATGAGTCTAATTGTGATTACGAAGATGCTTGGTGTGATCACTAGTGATGGAGATGTTATGCTTCCATTCATCTTTCCACAGGGCCACAAAAACTAAACACGGAGGCCTACACAAAGTGCCTTGATGAGGTAGTGCTGCCCTGGATTAAGAGGGTGACTATTCGAAGGCTCTATGCCCTTGCAACAGGAATCTGCACCATGCCACACAACAGGATAACCTAGTCATGGCTGTCAGACAATTTCTGCAACCACATCACTTCTGGCCACCTAACTGCCTAAATTGCAAGCGTCTTGATTATTATGTGTGGGCCGCAGTTGAATGAGAGACCAACAAAATTCTTTGTAACACCAAAGATGAACTGAAAGATTATGGCAGCATTCACCAACTTAAACATGGAGACCGTCCAGATGAGTTAAGGAGATTACGAAGGCGTCTGGAGGCGATTTTATTGAGTAAATTTACTCTTTAGGATTTGAAGATATTTTTGTGTAACTTAATAATTTAGTCTTCGCCTTTTTCTTTCGCTTTCCCGGTGATCTTGTCAGATTTGGGGGTCTTCGTCAATATGGATTTCTCGGTTCTTTTCGGTGTTTTTTTCGGCGTCTTCCTCGATCCTGTCAGAGAGATCTTCCTCACCAACTTCCCTGGTAGACGACAAATTCTCTATCAGGTTCTATCGATTGTAGAGAAGCCCTTCATATCGTTGAGTGTTTCGCTCAAAAATGCCTTCCAGCAGATATTGCCTGTCTTGGCCATTGGGACAACGAAAGATTCTGCAATAAACTCAATTATATTTGTCTATATTTCTGAGATCAGGGATTGTAATATACATTATTTATATTGTTCAGACTGTTCTCATTTTTATTGTCATATTCACTACGTTTCGGCAGTTGTACATTCCGAACTTCTTCAGGACTGTCTATATTTCTGTGATGAGGGATTTTAATTATTTACACTATATACATTGTTCGGACTGTTGTCCTCATTTTTATTGTCATATTCACTACGTTACAGCAGTTGTACTTTCCGATCTTCTTCAGGATTTCTCTATATTTCTGAGATGAGGGATTTTAATTATTTACACGATTTACATTGTTTAGACTGTTCTCCAAATCTTGTTGCCATATTGACGGCGTTTCGGCCTTCTTCAAGTGTTTTACGTTGGAATTTCGAAACGAACCCACGTGCCTTTTCTGGATCTCTCAGTTTTAGATTTTTACCTTTAGTAACTCAACTCTCCAACTTTTGGTTCATCTCTGCTGTGACCAGTTAATGAACTCACAACTCTTTGGACCAAGTCACTGGATTACTGCAACCAATAATTTCATTGGGCCATGTGTTATATATATATATATATATATATATATATATATATATATAATTATTTATTTAAAAATATGATTCTCACTCGCGACATAAGAGGTCTCATGTTTCAAAACAAGAGCCGAAATCTTCAATATAATTGTTTGAATTAAATTGAGTTAAAGTAAGCTCTGTTCCATCTTCAAGCGAATTTGTTTTAGAATAACTTATTTCTGAAATTTACGTGTTTTAATAGTATATTCATAATTGAAAGCAAAATTTCCATGGTAACAGCTAGGGCGAATTGTTTAAATTGGGTAGGGGTGTGTGGGGTGTTAATAATAAGTATCAGTATAGAGTTACTTTCATAGATTTCAAGTCAGGGTAAGGTGGGGGTGTCTAAATTTGAAACGGAAGATGTTTTCGCCTAGTCTGGTTTACGTGTCTATGGAGATTTATTTATTTTTTTTAATTTTATTTCTTTATGAAAGGGATTTGTGCATATAAAAACTGCTGTAACATTTGTTTTTTGACGATTTCATAAAGGGTTATCTTTTCGTAGGGTATTTAAACTATTTATTTGGGCTATGGATTATAAATGTTATTATACTGTATGCTTGTTTTTAGCTAATTATTCAGTGCATGAATTTGATGATGTCGGAAAAAAACCGTTAACTCATGTCTATTGTTTAATAGATTATTATTATTTAGAAACTTAATAATATGCAGTTTCTCATGGAGGCACAAAGGGCATGGGTCATCCCAAGTTTTACATGTTCTAGTCCTGTTTATAATTTTACATTTTACTTTAGGTGTCCTATTTATTTCCTTCAGATGCCAAAAATATATTTCCTATTTTCTATATATTTTCACACACACACACACACACACACACACACACACACACACACACACACATATATATATATATATATATATATATATATATATATAGTGTTGACTTCAATGTTCACTTTTATATTTATATTTACATACGCTCTATCTCTGGTATTGAGCACTTCATCCCATAAATATAAAACACCTTAAAACGATATTTCTTCATATATATATATATATATATATATATATATATCGTTTTAAGGTGTTGTAAATTTATGGGATGAAGTGCTTCAATACCAGAATAGAGCGTATGTAAATATAAATATAAAAGTGAACATTGAAGTCAACACTCAGAGGCGACAGGCTGTTTCATGCTAGGCGCAATCGTCAGGTCCTGACATTCAGACTGGTAAATGTTGTTAATACTGTTCATTACAAACAGAGCATTTACTGAAATATTTATATTTATATAAATAACGTATAACAATAAAATATATTAAATAATTAATCCATTTCATAATATATATATATATATATATATATATATATATATATATATGAATTTTCGAGGGAAATCATGGAAAATTTGTAGTTTAAAAGCAGCAAATCGACTCGACCTTGTTAACTTGACGCTTCCTTCCTTCCTTCGTAGCCAAATTGGTATAGCACGTTAGGCTATATGACGATTCCATGTAGGATACAGGTTCGATTTCTGTCGGAGGACACAATATTTCGATTAAATTTCTCGGACATTCAGGCCGGTAAATGTTGTAAATACTGTTTATAAACAGAGCTTTTACTTAAATATTTCTTCTATAAAAATAATGTATAACAATAAAATATATTAAAATAATTACCGGATTTAGTCCATTTCATGATACATATATATGTGTATGTGTAAATAGTAATGGTACAGCGTTAGTATTTGAATAAGTATTAAACTTTTTTTGTATTTCATATTAGCTAAACAGAGCGTTATTAGCTTTATTGCAATTTTCTACTTCTTATTTATGTGAATGAGGTTTCTCAACCCTAAATAACATCAAAAATAAGAAGCGAGAAAGACTACGCTCAAATGAAGAAGCAATGAGGGCCTGCTTATTGCACATTCGACCAAATATTGGAGAAATCGTGAAAAAACACCAGATAAAGGTTTCACACTAAATAAGCTGCACAAATAGTTGAATAGAAACATTAAAGTTTATAATTTGTGTGTATATTTTTTAAAATTTATGGTTTTATTTCATAATATATAGCCTTTAAAAATGTTGCTAAGTGTGCCGTGATATTTTCATTTGCTTCTAAGTGTATCGCTGTTTAAAAGGTCTGGGAAATACTGCATTCGACTGACTGCATATAATGAAAATAAAGATTTAATTTGCTGCAGGTTAATTTCCAATAGAGAAAGATTATGAAAAAATATTTTTAGGTAGGCAACTACTCCCTCTTGCAGGCGCCTGCTCGGGCATTATCATGTTTATTCAAAACCCAGTGCAACTATGCTGAAATTCTCACTGTCTTCTTTTTGTTTGATCAAAGGAATGAGCAGGAACAGACATGGTGGCAAATGATTCTTTAATAAAGCTGTCCATGGTGATGTTTGGTTAAATTTGTAGCTAATCTTCTTAAACTCCTTTTGTAATAATCAGATGCAACTATGTGAGCAAGATACCGTCGACATCCCATAAATCTATTGACATGACCTCTCCTCCTGTTTTCGGTTTGATTTTAGCTTTGGCTGGACCCTTTCAACCTTTGGTTATCCATTGCTTTGTTTTCAGAAAGCAACTGCTAAACTCGAGTTTTATCTCAAGGTACAATACGCCTACGAAAGCCTTCAGGATTTCAATGCCATCTATTCCAAATTTTCCTTGAAACCCGTTATCTGTGGCCGATCTGATTTGCAACGAACAGAAAATTTGTTCCACTTTAACTTTTCAGATAAAATTCAGAGAGGGTCTCGCACGAAAGATCATATTTGAAAGAAGTGTACACATTTGGGTCACTGGCACAAAGTCTATTTAATGGACATGAGGGTGAAATGTTGAGAGAAAGGGGGAGGGAGGAAGAGAGGGAGGGATAGAGAAGGAGAGGGAGGGAGAGAGAGGAAGAGAGATGGAAAGAGAGGGATAGAAAGAGGAAGAGAGGGAGGAAGGGAGGGAAAGAGAGGAGGAGAGGGAGGGAGGGAGAGAGGAAGAGAGAGGGATAGAAAGAGGAAGAGATGGAGGAAGAGAGAAAGGAAGAGGAGGAGAGGGAGGGAGAGAGAGAGCGGGAGGGAGAGAGAGAGCGGGAGGGAGAGAAAGAGGAAGAGAGGGAGGAAGAGAGAAAGGAAGAGAGGAGGAGAGAGGGGAGAGAGAGAGGGTGGGAGAGAGAGAGGAGCTGAGAGAAAAGAGAGGGATAGAAAAAGGAAGAGGGAGGGAGGAAGAGAGGAGGAGATGGAGAGAGAAAAGAGAGGAGGGGAGGGAGGGAGAGAGAAAGAGAGATGGAAAGAGAGGGGTAGAAAGAGGAAGACAGGGAGGGAGAGAGAAAGGAAGAGAGGAGGTGAGGGATGAAGAGAAAGAGGAAGAGAGAGAGAAAGAGAGGGATAGAAAGAGGAAGAGAGGGAGGGAGAGAGAGAGGAAGAGAGGAGGAGAGGGAGGGAGAGAGAGGGAGGAGGAGAGGGGAGAGAGTGAGGAAGAGAGGAGGGGAGGGAGAGAGGGAAAGAGGGAAAGAGAGGGATAGAAAGAGGAAGAGAGGGAGAGACAAAGAGTAATTATCGACCTGTCAAGTGGGTGAGTGAGATAGGTTTCCTTTGAAGGGTGCATCTGTGGCAGGTGGCGTGGGGTGGGGTAATACAACAACAGCAACGAAAACAACAACAACAAAATCCAAATAATTAAGCGCGCCTGGAAATTCGTAATTCTCAATATGTAGATGTGTATATAAGTATATTGAAATGCTTTTAAACAACTTCAATATCTTAATTATAATACAAAGATCAAAAGATTACAGAGTCTCTATACATAGACGCAGAGGAAAAACACGATTTACAGAATCAATATATATATATATATATATATATATATATATATATATATATGTGTACTCACAAGCAACGAAAAAGAGAAAAATAAGGCAAATAAAGCAAGGTACATGAAACTTCCAACAAATTACATAATGACTTTAATCGAATCTTAACGAAAGAAAATAACAACGTTAAACTTGAATACAGGAATATCGAAAGTAGTCTGCAATAATAATAATAATAATAATAATAATAATAATAATAATAATAATAATTCACCCCAAGCAAGGCGATAATTCCCCTAAGATGCAAGGGGGTTATTGGTAATGAAAGAGAAGACTTTAGAAGGAAATGGAAACAGAATCATCTAGAGCAATGATTCCCAACGTGAGGCGTGTGCCCCACCGGTGGGGAATGGTAATATTTTGGTGGGGCATGCGTACGATGTGCACCCTTCGGCTTCCTATACCAACATGAGCTCAAATTTTATTTTGCATTATTATTTCATGATTAAAATGACCAAATTATATTAAAAAAATAAGCTTTCATTCAAATATTTTATATTTCTACCTTTCAGTTCTGTATTATATGTTTTAAATCTATATATATTTAACTGTTTTTTTTTTGTTCTTTTTTTTAAATTTTCTCTTTCATGGACGCCATTTTCTTTGGAGGCTTGTTTAGAGACCAAGTTAATGGCCTTTTAAGCTTCCTACACGGGAATTGCAGTACAATTCTGAATATGTAAAAATTAAATATTACAGGTGTGGGGGTACCAGAATTTGTTAGTAATACCAAAGTGGGGCATGGTCCAAAATCGATTGGGAGCCACTGCTCTAGAGAAACCAAGAGACAAACGTCAATTCCTGTTCAAAAGCCAATATGTACAAGTTTGATTAAAATTATTATCCAGCCATAAGAGTAATGATTTATAAAACAATACATTCAATGCATTAGTCATTCATTATAATAAATTTGACCATAATTTTGATTTAATGCAAAGTTGATGATGAAAAGAACAAGTCATTTATCAAAAGGCAAAAATATATTTTGAAAGGTTCACGTTAGATTTACGTCCAACATCCTACAGCAGGGATCGGCAATCTTTCACTAACTACGTGCCAACTTAGAAAAAAATCATCCAAAGTGCCAAACAGCATACATTTTTTTATACAAATCAAGGTCAATATATTTGTTCTCCAATATATTTTATATAGTAATATATAGTATATATAACTTAATATATATTAAAATCGAAACAGCTAAATATCTTCTTTGTGTTGTAGTAGTTATTGGTTCGGACGTTGTGATGTCATTTGTAGAAATGGCTTGGCGTACCACGTGTGGCACGCGTGTCGTAGGTGGACGACCCCCCCTCTTCTACATCATACTTCCTTCTGCCACAAAACTGCTGCTGATATAAGGTGGGACATTTGAAAGTAAAAACAGCGATAACACTAAAAACAAATGAATTAATAAATTTGCTGACATTTTTTCTTCAGTCATCATGAATCATGACCTTAAGAATGAAGTTCCATTTCTTGACCCATGGTATAACGATAAACTATATCAGTGTCCTGGGTAAGACGATAAACTACGCCCAGCAGCAAGGCCTCTGATCAGGAGGCTTTGAGAAGCGTGGAACCACCTTTTAATTGCTGGTGTCCCCAGGTCCATCCTGACAAAGGGGTGGTAGCACCTGTTAGGGTCCAAGCTATGGGCAAATAGTTAACCCCTAAACTGTGGGCAAAACACCATAAAAGTGTAAAAATAGGTTTTAATACCACCAATATGTTTTTTGGTAAAAAAAATTGTCAGTAATAAATTTTGAAGGAAAAATATTACCGGCAATACATCTTTGAAAAAATATTAACAACAATATATTTTTGGAAAAAAATATTACCAGCAATGCATTTTGGGGAAAAATATTAGCAGTCATACATTTTTGAACAAAAAATATTACCAGCAGTATATTTCTGAAAAAAAATGCAATAAAAATCTTATCGGCGTTAAATAAACCATTGAGGTTGATATGGCGTAAAACAAAATAAACCAGCAAACCAAACCAAAACATTTCTTCACTCTTTACTCACACCCGGCCTCGTTGAACTCTTATACGATCCATCGCTAAAGATGCAAATACAACTTATCGTGTCCCTCTACCGTTCCAGTAAGTCCCTGGTTCTTCATGCTAATTCTTTAATAAGAGCTAGATCAGATCGAAAATGGATTACTGGTGCCAGATTTGTGCAGGAGCTACCCAGACCTCACTTTTTAGTATTGTCAGTCTTCAAATGCGTCTCTGAGTCCTTGTAGCAGAAGAATTATTTTCAACCCACCAACGGGATGTGGCGAGACCCTCAATGGTCTATGACTACTACCAGGGAAAGTTCTCGAACAAACTACATTCCTTGGTTCATACCAGGTCTAACCTTCTCAGCTAGAAACCGCCATTCTAATGCTCGAATGTTGGCTTTAATTAGCAATCTTCTATGTCAAATTAACAAAATGTCATCTTTGACAGTGGATATCTTTGTTTCATGTGTGTATAACCACTTTGAGTGGCTCTCCAGCCTTATTTTGGCGGAAATTTTAAAAATATCAAAATAAGTATCTTGTGTGTTTCAAAAAATATGAAATATAAACAGTAATTGTGTCAATCTTTTGCCAGCTTCAAAAGCCATTTGCGTAGATGTGCAAAACCTAGTGTGCACCCGAATAATGTCACTGTAAACAAAACTGATTGGGCATGCCAATTCTGTGGCAAAATTTGTCGCAGTTTGGCTGGCCTGAAGAGTCACCTGCGAATACACAGAATTTGAGGGGAGATGGGAGGGGTGAGAACATGAAATAAAAAGAGGTGGTCACGCTCGAAACCGAGAGGACAGCCATATATATATATATATATATATATATATATATATATATATATATATATATATATATATATATATATATATATATATATAACCCCAAAATAGACTACCCACTATGCACCACTGACCCGTATATATAAATAGTCGAGAGAAAAAAAAACAACACTCGCGGCCTGACGATTGAGTCTAGCATGAAACAGCCTGTCGCCTCTAAGTGTTGACTTCAATGTCTATTTTATATTTACATATGGTCTATCTCTGATATTGAGCACTTTATCCTCCCATAAATATAGCAGACCTTAAGAATATATTTCTTCATATATATATATATATATATATATATATATATATATATATAATAAAAAAGCTTAAACACTAATATTCCATGGTCATAATTTATTCCATTGGAATCGTAAATACGATCCAATTCATTAGACGTAAATTGGATCGTATTTACGATTCCAATGGAATAAATTATGATCATGGAATATTAGTGTTTAAGCTTTTTGTTATATCCTTACTCTGTCCTAGACATTGAGTTCTACCTGGATTCTATCCTCTTGGAATTATTTTTTATACAAATATATATGTATGTGTATGCATGTATGTATATATATTTATATATTTTGCATATGTCTGTGTATATTTACCACTAATATTATCAATATATATATATATATATATATATATATATATATATATATATATATATATAAAATATCAAAAAAAAATATCAAAAATTAAAATCTTCAGACACACTGGGTTGTAGATTAATATTCTTTCGTTTTTTTATTTTTATTCCATTTAGATTCCTCGACTAGTTTCGACCGAAATGGCCATCATCAGGAGAAGAAATATTTCTGCTTGCTGGTAGCAGTAAACTACAGAAATGACGGCAGAGTGGGAGTGAAAGTTGTTACTAGAGGAATGTGGCTAGATTTATTTTTAATCTTGTACATTAGGATGTCTTCTCTCGGTGTGGAAATTGCTTTATTTATTTGTTCCCTGATTAGGTGTTGTTTATAGCCACGTGTTGTGAATTGATGCTCCAGATTTTCAATGTGTTTATTTAATTCTTCATTGTTGGAACATATCCTTCTGAGTCTAAGTGCTTGTGAATAGGGAAGGTTCTCTTTGAAGTGTTTAGGGTGGGAAGACTTAAAGTGTAGATAGTTGCGGGTGTCGGTGATTTTAGTGTGTAGTGTCGTTTGTAGTTTCCTGTTTTCATCTATGTAAATGCGGGTGTCTAAAAATGTTACTGATGTTGTGGATTTTTCATAGTCAAACTTAATTGAGTCGTGCACTGTGTTTAGGGTAATAAGGAATTGGGTAAGTTTGTCATCACAACCCGTGTATACAAAGAATATATCATCGATATATCTTGCATAGAATACGCAGTCGCTACCAATGATGGGATAGATATGGGTCTCCTCAAAATTTTCCCATAAATATTGTAGCATATGATGGAGCTGCAATGGTGCCCATGGCACAACCTCTTATTTGAAGGTAGTGTGCTCCATTGAAGTTGAAAGTATTCAATGTAAGAATATGCTCCATGAGTTTTATGATAATTTCTGTTGTGGTGGTGGTGGTGGGGGGTCTTCTTTTAGTAATTGCTTCCTGAAGGGCGGTTAGCTCTTCGATGTATTTAATATTTGAATAGAGTGATCTTACGTCCATAGTCACTAGAATAGCATTCTCTGGAACTGTTTGTATGTGATTAATTTTGTTCAGTAGATCTGTTGTGTCTCTGATGTAGGATTTTACTTCCTTAGCTAGGGGTTGTATGTAATGGTCTACGTATTTGGAAATTTTGGTCGTGTGGCAGTTTAATGATGAAATGACCGGCCTTCCTGGATTGTTGCTTTTGTGTATTTTAGAAAGGAGATGGAAACGAGCAGGTGTGATGTTTGTGGGTGTAAGTGTTGTGTATGTTTCCTTGTCGATTAGATTGTTGCGAAGCATTATGTTTAGTGAGCTATATATTGAATGAATTGAGGTAGCAGATTATTATTTAAATACAACACACACACACACACACACACACACACACACACACATATATATATATATATATATATATATATATATATATATATATACTGAGTGTATTGGGGCAGCAGATCATTATTTAAACATATATTACTAAATATAAAAGACAATGAATGTCTATTATGTATGATGTAACTCTAAAAAATTAACAAGACATAGGTAGAAAAAAAACTAGTCAAGGCTAATGGAAACACATTCATATAGAAATATATATTTGCTTGACAGAAGATAAGTAAAAAGAAAAAGATTAAAAAAGGAAAGGCTATAATCTATAATAGAAATTAATCTGGATCAATGTATTTCAATTTAATTTATGTAACGGTCAGTCTCTAGCCAGCACCTGAAAACTGCGTAGAGCATGAAACTCAGAGTCGTGCTACCGGTGAGGGATAATATGTATATTTATTAATATATGGGTCAGAATTAAAACGTATAGTTGTGGGTATACTCACAAGTATATGTTTTATTTCTGACATATATGCCCTCCACATCTTTTTGACTTTCAAAAGATGTAACGATTTGGTTTCAAATTTCAAAATAAATCAGTTTTTATCAACAGTTATCCACCATTGGCCGATGAAGAGTCGTAAAAATTCCGAAACATGGAAGTTTTTGTGTAGCGATGGAAAATGTTTTTATTGTAATCTATTATAATAAATATATTTTAGTATTATTATATGTTGTTCTACGTTGGTATTGAGCACTTTACAAAAAGTAAATGCTAAGAACTGTGGATTCTCATTCCATCGGTTCTTTCTCTTTCTTTGTATATATATATATATATATATATATATATATATATATAAACATACAACGTGTGTTAGCACGTGCGATACCCTGTCTTCATCAGCCGCCGACCAGGGGTGATCTCACGGTTTCGGTGGCTATGGCGGGACCGCCACCCCTGGCGCCACCAGCAGCGTTTGCCACCAGGCAGGGTATGAAGATAAGCTAACTAATTGTTCCTTTAAGTAAAATCTATCTGCAATGAAAGTTTCTTAAACGCGTTTGCTGTTATTGACGCGCTCGTAAAAGTCGTTATAGACGACCACGCAAATATCTCACTTGCGCATGTTAGGTCGGGATGTTGCGCGCATTCTATTTGCTTGTTTTGATCTCGACCAAATCTAACTTGACGCGTGTTGAACAGTTTTTTGAAGGCGATGCGAAACGCTTTTCAACCAACGGCCAGTGATGCCTATTTTTGAAAGGAAGGAAATGACCGAATGTCCCAGAAACCCACGACACCCAATCTCAATAGGCATCACGTGACACGTCCAACCATTTTCCATACACTCGGCACGCAGTGACTCGGACCGGTTTTTCTTTAGTTCGTGCGCCTCCACCCTGTTCTCTTCCCAAGGGACTGTTAGTTCTATTAGGAAGACAGTCTTTTTTGAGTCGGACCACAACACAATGTCGGGACGCTTGTCTGTCTGTGCGATGTGTATTGGAAATTTTAAGGATATCATTAGATCCACTAAAACCTTCCAATCACTGGCACCACTCAGCAGCTTTATATTGGGGGTTGTTTGTTTTTTCTTTGCAGGGCATTCCCCTTCCTTATGGAATTCAATCTTAGTTTCCTTGGATGCCACAAGCTGTTGATTTGCTGTCTCACATTGTCTTCTTATTAGATCCCTTATCACCTCTAATACCTTGTTGTGTCGCCACGTGTACATATGGAGCGAATGTGGACAAGCAGAAAGCACATGACGCAAGGTACCTCGGTCTTTTTGACACGAAAACAGAGATCTGTATCTGTGTATCCCCACATTTTCAGATTTGTTTCATTTGGGAGAAGATCGTATGTAGATCGAAGAAGGAAAGATATCGCCAATGGTTCCATCGCAATTAATGAATTCCACGAAAGTTTAATGGGCTCGATATCATTCCATGTTGTCCACTTACACTGTTTCGCTTGAGTAATAGCAGTAGCTATTCTATGCTCCTCTTCGAACATTTTGATTTCTTCAACTACCATTCGCCTTTTTCCCTTTGCATTCTCTTTGGATATACATATATTAAAATATATATATCTTAATACATATATTAAGATATATATATAGATAAGATATATATATATGAGATATATAAGATATATAGATATACTAGCAGTGGAGCCCGGCGTTGCCCGGGGATGTAACAGTAAGAGATAGATCAAATATCGACCATCATAAAGACTGAAAAATAAAATTGACAAAGATTATTGTTTAAGGTTGAAGGACACGCATGTCTTAATTAGTTTTTTTTTTTTTTTTTTACGAATTGGTCAAACCCAAACTCAAACAAAAACATTGTTTTCAATCGTTATGAGTCTACCGATTGAATAGAATTTTATTATAAACATTTGTCTTATGAATGGAATTTTTAAAGCATTCTGAATCATACTTATTATAAAACATAGATTGTGTGTGTGTGTGTGTGTGTGTGTGTGTGTGTGTGTGTGTGTGTTCGTTCGTTTATATGTTGGATCGAATTTCCTACATTTTTGAACCGATTTCAACAAAACTTCACAAGACTACGTAGAATTACCCTGCGGTGGTTCTAACAGCGCCAAAATTTGAAAAAACATTTGTTTTTGCATGAAACCAATTTGAAAACACGATTAAGAGGAACCGCGAGAATGAAAGGGGGACAACTCATATAGGGTTATAATTATTATAAAACCCAGGTTTGTTTGTGTGTGTGTGTGTGTGTGTCTGTGTTCGTTTATATATGGGATCGGATTTCCTACATTTTTCAACCAATTTCAACAAAACTTTTTTTTTGGAAGGTAGTGTTTCTTATTGTCTTGCACACTTTTTTTGTGAACCAGCTTTTGCATTTTGACATTCTAAAAAGGGGGTTAGGATAAGTCCAATCTTATGTCTCCTCAATGATGGGAAAATGATGTACAGGTGACTTCGAGTAGGTTGGGGGTGGGCGGGGTAGTGTTTGGGTGTTCGTCCGGTCAAGAGTATCACGGAGGAGATTGACATCCACCATAATTTATTCTTTTTCTTTCTATTTCAAGTTGTCTTGTTGATTCATTTTTTGATCTTTTTGCAAATCGATCAATCAGTCGATCAATTATTCATTTCTGTGGCGAAAGATTTAAGAACAACTGACTCCAGTCGGGGCGATACGGTTTCAAGATCGGGAGAATGACAAATGGTAAAGAGACAACAAAAGCATTATATATTAAATAACAATCCCATTTGGAATTATTTCTTTGTGTAAAGAACAATGTAGGTTCAATGGGCTAGCTAGCTAGCTAGATAGATAGATATATAGATAGATAGATAGATAGATGCACTTAGCGTAATGGTTAGCGAGCTTGTCTTGCGAGAACAATTACGACTAAGTACTGAGTTTGGTCATCACTGGGTGCCCCATACTTTCGGCCCTGTGCCACATCTACGCCACGCTTGGAAAAATCACTAGATAGATAGATAGATATGAACAGACTGAGTTATCTAGCTAGCAAGATAGATAGATATGAACAGACTGAGATAGATAGATAGATAGATAGATAGATAGATAGATAGATAATGAACATGTTGGCAGTAGATAGATATAAAAAAAGACTGAAATAGAGAGATGAACTAGAGGCAATAGATAGATAATTCTGCATATATATATATATATATATATATATATATATATATATATATATATATATATATACATACAGTGCTGTGCAAAAGTAAGTGAATCCCTAAGATAATATTTATAATAACTGTTTCTTTTTTTTAACGGATGATCAACAGATCTTAAGTGAACTATATATTCATTAAAACCTTTATTAAATCAATATGCGTATATATATATATATATATATATATATATATATATGTGTGTGTGTGTGTGTGTGTATACGTAGGTGCATATATATATGCATGTGTGTGTATATATGGATGTGTGCTGGAATAAAAATATTAATTAAAAATTAAGATGTGCAAATGTAGTGAACCTTTACACTAAACTGTGAATACTGCAATGAATTAATATAAGCCATAGTGTATGCAAAAGTGTGTAGTTGGAGATTAAAAATATAAAATACAAAGATCAAAAGAACTTCCTCAAGCTTTAAAATAATTGCATAGTTGAAATCTCTAATGATGGAGAAGGTTACAGAAATCTATCAAAAAGATTTGGAATGCACTTCTCCATCATGCAACAAATCTCTATCGATAAAAGGCAGTATGTGTGTGTGTGTGTAACGAATGCACGGCCGCAATTTTCGACGGATATGCACCAAAATTGACATGCACATGCTCCAAGTTAGTAGAAAGGCCAAGACCGACGTTGCATTTCCCAACTCCCATCGATAGTGGAAATAATCGATTTATCATCCTTCTACGGCAGTTTTCATGTAGTTTCTGGTCATTTTGTACTGGCCAGAGTGAGAGCCTATAGCTGGCTGCCACGAATAGGCAGGAAGATTCTATTGGTCAGCATGAGAGCCAACAGCTGACTGACACGAATGTTAACTAGCATGCAAAAAAAATCGATAGCTGCATTCGTCACAAGTGGGAAAAATTTAAATCTGCATGGCACTTTACTCCAATTGGCTCATTCGCTTGCTTAAACTCAACGTTGATTCTGATTCCGGAGAACTAGGTTGGGTGTGAAAAAGTATTTGTTGTTAACATTCTTTTTTCATTTGGTTTTTCCAGTTACGAGTCCTTTTTTAAAGCTGATTGTTTTGTGTTCATTTTGTTTAGTTCTTTTTCGTAACAGATTTAATGTTTAGTATAGAGCTTAGAAAAAATTCGCAGTGTGAGATAGGCAAGAATTAAGGCATGTAGCAACATCATCACGGCAAAGGGCACTCCTTTAAAGGCAAGGAAGGTCAAAAATATTTTAAGTCAAGTGATAGCGATTACTGTATGAGTCGTACGATTTCTGAATCAAGCACGGGCAACGCCGGGCCATGCTGCTAGTCTAAATATATGTAATGACACATTATAAAAGCAAAATTTGTCTTAACATTTCTCGGGGTAAAGATTTTATGCAACACTTAGTAATCTTTCTTTTTTTCTTCCATTTCAGCTTTTGTGACAAACACGTACAAAAACAGGGTTTTTGGTATTACTGAAAGACAAACAAGAAGTGTCCGTTTGTAAAATTAACAGCAAGCGCAATTAGAATTCTAGTTCGGCAAGCCTTTGCAAATCCTGCAATGAAGTTTATGGTTCTCCTATGTTCACTGGCCAATATCGAAATCAATGTGGATACATCTACAGTACAATGAAATCTAAATAATGACAGAATGCATAGAAAAAGTCACTGATTACGAAATAGCACAAGCATGCTTGCCTTAACTACGCCAAAGCTATATTAATAAGCTAGAAACATTCTGTCAAAAGGTTTATATTATCGGATGATAGAGCTTTTGGTGGAGAAATAATAGGTGTTACATTTGGCGAGTTCCTAATACAGCTTTTGAAGAGAAGAATTTGATACCAAACATTAATCATGGCGGTGACAGCATTATTATTTCGGGGTGATTTTCTGCAGCTGGATCCGACAAAATAGTACACATTGATGACACAATGGACTCTGCAAGATACCAAGCAATTCTAAATAAAAGTGTCATGTCCTTATTTCAAAAGCTGGAACTTCAAACAGGACAATGATCTGAAGCATCAAAGCAAATTCATAAAAGAATGGGTTCGTAAAAAAGAAATTCATGTCATTGAAAGTCCTAATCTAAACACAATTTAAGACAGGAAACGAACCTGTATCCTCCACGGAACCATCATATAGCCTGACGTGCTATACTATTTAGCTATAGAGGAAGCGTCTGGTTAGCAAGGTCGAATTACTGCTTTTAAACCTCTGTAACTAAATGGTATAGCACGTATATGACGGTACCGTGTGGGATACAAGTTCGATTCCTGTCGGAGGACACATATTTTCTATGAAATTCTTCGGACAATCAGGTTGGTAAATGTTGTTAATACTGTTTATTATAAACAGAACATTTATTTAAATATTTGTATCTATAAAAATAACATATAAACAGAAAGTATATTAAAATAATTATCGGACTTATACCATTACATATTATACACACACACACACACACACACACACACATATATATATATATATATATATATGTATCAAATGGTACAGTATATATAATATCATGATGAGGTAATCATACAAAGAGCTAATCAGTAAAGTTAATGCAATTAAAGGCGAAATCTCTTCACTAACAAAATTAATAATGCATTAACCTACTAACCATTCGTTGTCACGTTAACTGAAAAGCACTTACAACAAAAAAATTAGTGGATATACCACATTACTATATAAAAAATGTTCTCACTTGAAATATTTCAAATACATCTCTAGCGTTGCGACACTGCGTGTTCTAAAATTATGTAACCATTAATAAATAGCACACTCTTAGAAATGTCTTTTGGTCTAAAATACGTTTATTTCGTCTTGGAGTTACCTGAAAAAAATATTAAAGCCTGATGATAAAAATGTGACGATTTTCGAAAGTACTAGCAGCACCGGAACATCAAATCCATCTTGCAATTTTAAACATAAAGATCGCGTCATTCAACGAACGGTTAGTGAGTTAATGCTTTATTAAATTTGTTAGTGAAGTGATTTCGCCATTAATTAAATGAATGATTAATTCTTTGTATGATTACCTCATCATATATATATATATATATATATATATATATATATATGCAAGATGGAAAAAAATGAACAAACTGATATATATATATATATATATATATATATATATATATATATATAGAGAGAGAGAGAGAGAGAGAGAGAGAGAGAGAGAGAAGAAAAAAGATAGAGAATGAAAAGCAGAGGATGTATAATAACACTTAAATTTTTACAGCCTGTATTTTAAGCAAAATCAACGATTAACTGATATTGCACAAATAAAACATAGGTAACACGTAAGTAACACATCTAATCACACATATAATATAGAGACCTATACGCTTACCCACCAATATGTTACTTGTAATAAGTATTTGAACAAAGAGCCATTTTATTGTCCTTCGAAATTTTCGGCAATAAAAAAAAACTAATTTTGCGCTTGCTCAAAAAATTTTGTGCAATGCTCTAAAAAATGATTGCTCATAAATATTTGAACAAACAAAATGTTTTCTTACTTTTATTGACACTTTTCAAGAAATGTCTCAAACAAAAGAGACACGGGGTCAATATTAGTGCAAAAAAAAAATGCAGCCTCCTCACCTAGCTGCTTACATTCACACACACAAACATTCTTAATTTGTGTGTACATATGTTTGTGTGTGTGTCTATATGTGTTTATATGCATGTTTGCGTTTGTGTATACATATATATGTGTTTATATATATATATATATATATATATATATATATATATATATATATATGTATGTAGGCGTGTATATAAATCTGTGTGTATATATATATGTATCTCTGTATATATATGTATGTGAGTATATATTTGGATGTGTGCATACGTGTGTATATATATGTGTATATATATATATATATGTATGTATATATATATATATGTATGTGTGTGTGCATATTTATATATGTATATATATGGTTGTGTGCGTATATATATGTATATATGTGTGTGATTGTATATATATATATATATATATGTTTGTGTGTATATATATATATATGCATCGGTGTATATATATATATATGAATGTTTGTATATATATGGATGTGAGTGTATTTGTGTGGTTCTATGTGTGTGTATATGCCTATGTATGTAGGTATGGGTATATATATATATATATATATATATATATATATATATATATATATATATATATTTTTATTTTAGTTAGTTCTGTTTATCTTTCGCCAAGGCAGATTTTTACCCGCAGTAGGTTGGCGTTTCTTTCTGCGATAGACCAGTTGCCATCTTATAGAACCCGTTCTGTTCTCTTATTTACCCATAGCCCTGGGAGGGGGCGAGAAGAGGATCCATACCTTTCCCAAAGCTATACTACGTAAAATATAAACCCGGTAATTTTTAAAAGTTACTCCAAAATTCGCTTGAAGATGAAATGGAACTAATGCTTTTAATTTAATTGCAAAATTAAATTCGGGGTTTTTAGCTACTATTTTTTAAACATGGTTGGAACTGTGTAGCGAAAAAAAACATATTTTAAATCAATTAATTTATATTATTTATATATATATATATATATATATATATATATATGAAGATATATATGTGTGCTATTTTTAGGGGATAAAGTGCTCAATATCAGAGATAGAACGTATGTAAATATAAATATAAAAGTGAACATGGAAGACAACACTCAGGGCGACAGTCTGTTTCATGTTGGACGCAATCGTCAGGCCGATATATATATATATATATATATATATATATATATATATATATATATATATTATATATATATAATATTATTTCACATTTACTAAAACACGATGAAAATTCTAACTAATCCATTATTTACTATTTCACATTAGCGATAAGAATGACTATGAATTATATTTTATTCACAGTTTGAAAAAAGAAATTATCCCCAATGAACCAGTAATATGAATTTTAATTTAAAACATAGGAGTAAGTCTCTAGTAATCTAACATTGCAAAGTTAACTGGACTCAAAATAATGTGGAGAAAATTCAGAATCTGTCTTATCTGTCTGATCTTAAACATATTGAAAAAATTTATCGATTTTGATTTACGCTAGAAAATATCAGATAGTCCTAATCGAATTTAATATTAATAAAAAATCTTTCTCAGATATATTCATCCATAGTGACGCGAGTGTATACTGGACTCACTCTAAAACATACCAAAGTAGACTTTGTACCCAGTGTCATACCAGAGTGTCAAAGTAACAATGAGCATCACTTTGCTGTAACAGTACAGACGTACACTGAACATTAGTTGCTTTGAAGCCTGTCACAACGCATTAAGATTGTTCCTCAGGGACTAAAGCATGGAATTGCTGCTACAGCTAAATCTCATGCCATGTCGTCGCAGGAGGTGACCGTGCCAGTGAGCAGGGCACTGAGAAAGGAGGAGGATGCTCGGTCATCTGACGGAAGTCATCATTTGACACAAGATCGGAACAGTGTAGTCACTCAATGATGGTGAGGGTGCGGGACTTGATGACATGGATGAGAGAGGCGAGGGTCTTTCTGAGAAGCCACGTTTAGGCACCGTCTTGTAAAAACATAGAGGCGGCGTTGTAAGCTCGGAGGTTGATACGTCGGGAGATGTTGCGATGTCGAAATAGAGGTTTTCAGGGGTTTCTCATGACCCCTGCATCCATCTCACCTCTTCCGCTGACTCTTGGAGGCTGTCGGCGTTGGAAACTTTTGAGCCCAAAGAAATTATTACTACTTCTCTTTTAGTGAAATCTATGACAAAGTGGAAAAAAAGTTTCGTGCGAGGTCCTTTAGGATTTAATCGAATTAAAGTGATTTCTACATTGATGGGACTAAACATTCTCACAAAAGAAATAAAGTATACACTCTTTAAATATTAATAGTTAATAATACATTTTTTTATATGGATGAAAATATTCAAAACAGATGGCTTGGAAGAAGAGGGACACTTGAATACCCACCTAGATCACCAGATTTGACACCTTTGGATTTCTTTTTGTGGGGGTTTCTAAACGACAAAGTTTAAAGCAGGAAACCTGAAACAGTTGCTGAAATGAGAGTAGCAATTGAAGAAGAATGTGCTAAAATACCAGAGGAAATGATACTGGACGTTTCTATTTCTTCAAGATATGAAAAGTGTATTGAACAGAACGGCAACCAGTTTGAGTACTTGATGTGAACTCATCATTATATGAACATTCTGCCATTGCCCCAAGTAGCTTTTATCTTATTAAAGTTGATTTTCTGTGTTTTTTGTATATTTTACTCTCAAATTCTTTAAATGTGTATTCTTTCTCTTGTATTAATCTTATTTACAAGTCAAAACACATGAATTGAATTTATAACGATTCAAAGAGTGTATACATTATTTTGGGACATTATATATATATATATATATATATATATATATATATATATATATATATATATATATATATATATATATATATATATATAGAGAGAATAGAATATTTTTTTTTCATTTATTTTCTTTTTGGATCATGTTTTAAAAAATATTTTAAAAATGAAATAATTTAAACTTCTCAACCTCTCCCTCCTTCGTATGCATGTGTAGTTGCATCAACTGAAGAATCACGTTGGTTCGGTTTGTTTGTTTAACGGTATATCAACATCTTATGGGTCATTTAATGCCGAAATTTATCTTTGTGAGCTTTGGTAATTTTCTTCCCAAAAATATATTTTTTGTTTTTTTTTTAATATGAATCTTTATTGCTGGTAATTTTTTCAATGTATTTTTACGTTTTCATGTTATGACCCCAACTTAGGGGTTCACTATATGCCCATAGTTGACACCCTAACAGGTGCTAATACCCTGGGTCAGAATAGTCCTGGGAAAAACAGCAACTAAGAAGTGGCTCCACGCTACTCAAAAAAGGTCCCAATCAGAGGTTTTGATGCCGGATGTAGTATATCGTTATACCCAGGAAGCAACTCAGAAGGAGTACAACACGTAGACATGATTGGGTAGGAAAGTCGAGACATTGGAAATTCTGCAAGCGTCTAGGATTGATAAATATAAATCAATATATATATATATATATATATATATATATATATATATATATATATATATATATAGATGACTTTCGGAAAAAGGACATGACGCCGAATCTTGTTTAAAGGTTCCTTTAATTCGATGAAGACATAAACGATGTAACGCTACACAAAAAGAAGAAAAAATCCCTATGTTATAGATTTCCTTAAAATCCTTCTTGATGAATAAAACTTTCGTATCGATTTCCTATATTATTTCAATACAGTACAGCTTAGAATGCAAACAAAAACTGTTATAATGATGAAGCCCTTGAAAATAGCTAAATAATTGACCGGAAGTGCCTACGTAACACAGGAATCCCTTGATTAGAGAAACTAATCTGTAGATCGATTGCTTACAAAAAAATGACTTCAGAAAAACCTGAGGAATGTTTACGCATAAATCGAGACTTATGAAAACACTAATCGAATTTTGGTATATAAAATATAAAACACATTAATCGAGGGATGCCTAAAGTCACTATGGACGGAATTTATCCAGGGATGACTGTACTCACTAGCGAAGTAATTTAATGAGGGATGCCTATTCTCGTTAGGGACTGAATTTATCGAGTGATGCCAGTACTCACTAGAGGAGTAATTTAAAAAGGAATGCCTATTCTCGCTAGGGACTGAATTTATCGAGTGATGCCAGTACTCACTAGAGAAGTAATTTAACGAGGGATGCCTATTATCTCTAGGGACTGAATTTATCGAGTGATGCCTGTACTCACTAGAGAAGTAATTTAACGAGGGATGCCTATTCTCGCTAGGGACTGAATTTATCGCGTGATGCCTGTACTCACTAGAGAAGTAATTTAACGAGGGGTGCTTATTTTTGCTGGGACTGAATTTATCGAGTGATGCCAGTACTCACTACAGAAGTAATTCAACGAGGGATGCCTATTCTCGCTAGGGACTGAATTTATCCAGGGTTGCCAGTACTCACTAGAGAAGTCATTTAACGAGGGATGCCTATTCTCGCTAGGGACTGAATTTATCCAGGGATGCCTGTACTCACTAGAGAAGTAATTTAACGAGGGATACCTATTCTCGCTAGGGACTGAATTTATCGAGTGAAGCCTGTACTCACTAGGGAAGTAATTTATCGAGGAATGCCTATTCTCGCTAGGAACTGAATTTATCGAGTGATGCCTGTACTCACTATGCACGTTTCTTCTTCATATTTTAATCCACATAAACGAAAAATGCAATGAACCATAACAAAATGCATAAAACTTAAAAGATTTTCTTTTTCTCTCAAATTCTGTGAACATGTATAAAAGAAAGTTTGCTGCCCCAATATACGATGTCTTTTTTTTTTTTTTTTTAATAATGAGTTATTTACATTGTGCTTTTATCTACACCTTATTATGCTGATTGAAATAAATAAAAAAAGAAAAATTTCTTGCTATATCCCCCGAAAGCCAAATGTCGTGCCATACATTGTCCATAAATATTTAGATAAACTCAATTTCCGATTGGCTCAGATTAAAAACCTATTGAATATTTTGAGCAATGGGATGTAAATGAATTATTTTGTTTGTGAAGCCTTCCAAATAACAATGTTTTTCCATTCGCCTTGATCGGCCATGAAGATTTTAGAAATATATAAAAACAATTGAGTTCTATTTATTTTAATTCTATTATAAAAAAAAAAAATTGTATTCAGAAAGACAAATATAACTAAATTCCTTAAAAGAAAATATTATACTTGCGTAATATCCCCGTTTTTAACTTTTACTTCAAAGGGATTAGATGCAAAATGCATGTTTCTTTATATATATATATATATATATATATATATATATATATATATATATATATATATATATATATATATCAGAAAAATTTTTAAAAAAACTTCTCTTTCGTAGTTTTATCAAACTGCGATAAAACTGTTTACTGTAGTACGATATTTTCTCAACAGATAGCATCACCCTCATGGCTGCCCACATTAAAGGATCTTGTGAATAGCATAAAATCGACTATATTGGCGGCTCTTAGACAAGAAAAATTGAAAATGCATGTGCAGCAACCCCACAGGATACATTGGTCAACGCTTCCCAAGCATTATTTCTCCATATTAATAGACGTCTGGAAGTTAAGCGCCACCATTTTGAACATCTCTTGTAACTGTAGTGTCCAAGTCAATTTATATTAATCTCGCGGTGTCTGAATAAATTTCCTATTACAATATCTATACAAGTTTTTTTTTTATTTCCTGTATTTCCTGTATATATATGTATACTTTTATATATATATATATATATATATATATATATATATATATATCCAAATGAGAGAAAGAAAACATGGAGTAAAATTTAACTGATCGTAGCATTTACTTTTAAACAATAGCTCAGTACAAAGTAGACCAATATACTATTATTATTAATTTTATTGTAAGAGTTTTTAATAAAACATGTTGAAATCGCTAGACAAAAGCTTCCATGTTTCAATAATATCGTTGTACTTCTTAATCTGTTAGTTTATAATCTAAGTGGATCCTAGTAATAGAAAATTTTAAAACTGAGCCACAAACAGAGCTCAATGTATTTATTTTAACAGACCCAATAACATATTACTGAACAAAATCCAAAATTACCTTTTACAATATGGGGTAATGTTGTTGTGCAATATCATATATATATATATATATATGTGTGTGTGTGTGTGTGTGTGTGTGTGTGTGTGTGTGTGTGTGTGTAAAAAATATATAGAAAATAGGAAAGAACTCGTTAGTTAAATAATCCGATGTTCTTTAGTATTTTTGCTATTATTTTTTAAAAATAGTGCTCGATACAAAAGTCGAGCATAAATATAATTATTTATTTAAAAATATGATTCCAACGCTACATAAGAGTTCTCATGTTTCAAAACAAGAGCCGAAAACTTCAATATAATTATTTGAATTACAGTACCAAGCTCTGTTCCATCTTCAAGCGAAATTTATATATATATATATATATATATATATATATATATATATATATATATATATATATATATATATATATGAATAAAGACAGAAGGAAACCTTATATACATCGAGCCAACTTGAGAGTGTCGCTATCGAATTTTATTGAAATATAAATCTGCGACTCGGATATTTTCAAAAGTCTCACTAGCAGAACTATTTATTCCTTTAAATTAATTATCTTCTGTTATTTAAAATATATAAGACAGATTAAAATAATCCAAATGTTAATTAAATTATTAAGAAAAAAAATTAACATTTACATATTTGTTTATTAACGGTTAAATTACATAATTTAAAATCCTCCCTAATTTACCCGGTCTTTTCGATTAGCCAGGGTATTTATAAGCATCACATAAATATAAAAATTTTAACAGTTAACGACATTTTTACTTTTTTTCTCTTAATACTTGTTGCAAAAGTAAAATTCTTAAATTTGCCTTGATAAAGTCCATCAAAGGACGAAGTATAACAGCTACCTATGTAGTTATTTATTGTCTTTATTATTCATATATATATATATATATATATATATATATATATATATATATATATATATATATATATATATATATATATATATTTATATATATTTATTTTTTTTTTTTTTGTTTTACTTTTTGCTTCTTTGTTCAAAAGTTGGTATTTTAAATAATACATTCGACGTCGGATTGCTTTTATATATATATATATATATATATATATATATATATATATATATATATATATAAAAAAAAATAAAGTATAATAAAATTGTTAGCATACAATTTACGGTTATATCTGGCCAAATTCAATTGTAAATAGATGTGACTTCGTTGTTAATCTAGTACTAGGCTTAAATTCATAAAATCTAGGTACCATAGCGAAGAGTTAATTCAAACAATTGCAATGAAAGTATTTAAAGAAAAGGTAGGTGCAAGCAAGTTTACGGCGTAAAAGTGGCTGAAGCCCAGATGCAATGTCAGGACCATTAATATTGCTGATTCTTCTTTGGACTCAAGGATCTCTAGATATATAGCATGACCAGCGGTCCATATGTGGCAATATTCAAAACATGGACGAATGGTAGACTTATAGATATGTAAGATAAATTCTGGAAGGAAAAATTGTCTAGCACTACACAGTGAAGCAACTTAGCAGCAGACCAAGTAATGGATTCAATATAGTCGTCCCACTTCATAGCAGCCGAGAATGTTAGCACCAA
>CAHIKZ030004613.1:900000-930000 GCA_903632075.3 Acanthosepion pharaonis | reverse complement strand
TCCTGATGATGGCTATTTTGGTCGAAACTAGTCAACGAATCTAAATGAAATAATAATAATAAAAACGAAAGAATATTAATCTACAACCCAGTGTGTCTGAAGTTTTTAATTTTTTGATATTTTTTATTGTTCAATATATATATATATATATATATATATTTACTTACCTGGTGTAACATCAAAATTGTCCAAATCGTGTAACAGTAAAATCGTCCCTCTTAGAAATGATTAAAGATATCTTACTTGAATTCTCTGAGGTTTTTATAACACTATTGAACTCTGATTTGAGCAACAAAAATGTATAATTCTTCTCTTAACAAAAGAATCGGGATGAAATTGATCATAAACGAAAATGACATTTTCATCATTAATTAATCATAGCTAAGGATCGGAATTTTATGATGGATTACAATAAAGTTCATATATATATATATATATATATATATATATGTGTGTGTGTGTGTGTGTGTGTGTGTGTGTGTGTGTGTGTGTGTGTCTGTGTGTGTGATGGTATGTAGAAAAATAGGAAAGAACACGTTAGGTAAATAATCCGGAGTTCTTTTTATTTTTAAAAACAGTGCTCCATACAGAATTTTGATAATTATATTGAGATTTTCGGTTCTCGTTTTTGAAACATGAGAACTCCTATGTAGCGAAGGAATCATATTTTTTTAAAATAATTATAATATATATATATATATATGTGTGTGTGTGTTTGTGTGTGTGTGTGATTTTCCAACTTATTCAAGATGGTTTTCGTTGTCTCGAACCTATTATCTTTCTGTCCTGGAGTAACAAGTTGCCTCATCTGTTTCACGTACGATTTCATTTTCAAGATTTTTTTCACCACTACTCTTTGGATTGTCATAGCTGAAACTACTCTATCATGTATCAAACGTCTTATATATTGAATTGGATTTTTTTTTAAACTGATATTTTTAACTCTAAGCTGAAATAATGATCCCTCTTCCTGATGTAACATCCTGATCTAGTTTACGTCTCGTGTTTCCTCTTTTTTAAAAACGTTCTCTTGATGGTTCTTAAATGGACTTTGAAGATGCAAGGCACAGTTTGAATGTTGGTACCATTACCGAAGGCCTGAATGATCTTTTTCCTCCCACCATTGCTCAGTTGTGAAAACAGTGGAGTTGACACAAAACGATTTTAACCCGTTCTCTTTCTCGCTGAATAACTCAAAGGATGTTTCAGTAATTCTTGCGATAAATGGTGGGCAGATACCAAAACGTCTTATCTGAATTTTGCGGAGAATTCTGGTGTTACACGATTTTGACAGTTATACTGTCAACCCCGCTATACACACACACACACACACATATATATATATACATGAATTATTCACACAAAACTAATGCAAAGGTTAATGCTTTAAATGGCGAGACATTCATCATCGCAAACAATTCAAATAGTATACAAAAACCTCCAGATCCGTTATGAATGAATTGATCCTTGTTTATATAAATTTCTGCCGTATTAGTTGTTATTTTTACTACAAGCTTTCGTCTGTTCCTACAGACATCTTCAGGTATAGAATAGATTAGTTTGCATTAGTTTTGTGTGAATAATTCATGTATTTGTAAATTGATTGCACGTTTATCGTAATATATATATATATATATATATACATCCATATGAATATATATATATATACATCCATATGAATATATATATATATACACATCCATATGAATATATATATATATACATCCATATGAATATATATACATATATATCTATATATATATACATCCATATGAATATATATATATATATATATATATATATATATATATATATATATATATATTTATTAATGTGCAAAATTTAGCACATTCGTATAAACATAAGAATTGTCAGTGAGTTAGACACCCACTTATTCACATACACAATATAATACACACGCAGTTATAGTTATTTAATTAAATGCTTTTGGGAGCAAATTAAAGTAATATGAAACCATTACAAGTCGTCGCAAATATGGTACGACCTTGCCTGTATAATATAATTTAAGCACAACAGAGCCACTTATATATATACACACATATATATATATATGTGTGTGTGTGTGTGTGTGTTGTGCCAACGACCATATGAAATCATATTCCACTCTTGAGTTACTCATAATAATAATAATAATAATAATAATAATGATAATAATAATAGCCCTTAGACACTCCAATTACTCTTTCGTCCTGAAAACAATCTCACTCCTCTTTCCCGATACATACATTTTCACTGAGATAAAAAAAAAAAAAAATTATGCAAAAGTCTGCAACAATAATGTTGACTGTACGAAATGTGCAAATTTGGCTTTTTGCCTTTTTTTTTTTTTTACGCTGTCCTCTAAATCCTAGTTTTTCTTCTATCATTGAAATTCCTCTCCAAATCCTGTCTATGACGCTGTGTAAATGCTACGACAACCGTTCAAACAAAAGAGACGACCATATTGCAAGGCCGCTTCTGCCATAAAAAAAAAACAAAAAAAAACCGACATTGATTGGTGGTAACAGTTAAGAGTGAGCCAGCCACAGATTATAAATATTTTAACATCGAAAAACTAGAGACGTGCGCATATATCACGAGGCTGAATCCGCGCCGTTCACTAATAATTTTCTTATATCAACAACGATTTCTGTCTGTGAAGACGACCAAACAACAGACGAAATATTTGATTGCCTGAAAATATGTCTCCATTTAATAATAATAATAATAATAATAATAATATCGACATGGCAGTTCCTGTAGACTATTATGTATCTTTGAAGATCTTCAAATCCCTATCAAAATACAAAGATCTTAAAGTGGAAATCTGAAAAATATGTCGTATGTTGACATCAATAATTGCAGTTGTGGTTGTAACCCTGAATTTAATTGAAAAAAGGTCTGACACGGATCCCAAGCAGCTAATGTGTTAAATAAATAAATAAATAATATTGTTCTCGCAATTACAGCTCCCTTCTTACGAAGGGCGTTATCTATGTAAAATGCGTGTGAGCTTAGTTTTGTTTTTATCATTTCACTTCAAGCAAAGCAATAAAGCCGTTAAGACAAAAGCGCTTATTGAGTATGAATGAACACGACAACTAAAATCATTATAAAGAAGTGAAAAAAGAATAAAAGAAGAGGAATCAGGAAGACAGTAGATAACGATTGACATTACATTTAAATTTCTGATGATCAAATCTGACTGGAAAGCAAGGAATCGGAAGACAATTCCACAAGTGAAAATTGAGTGCGAACAATAGAAGAGTAACCAGGAAGACAGTAGATAACGACTTACATGATATTTAAACTTTTGAAGATCAAAGTTGAGAAGAAAGCAAGAATCCGGAAGGGAGTGCGAGAGAAGGAAATGTTTACATAGAACTTACGGTTACGTCTATCCAATTTAACTGTAAAGTGTTAAGACTTTGTTGCCGATGTAGTACTGCGCTTAAATTCATAAAGTTTTGGTACCCAAGAGGAAAGCTCATCAACAAAATTACTTCGAAATTATTCATAGGACTGACACAGGGAAGTTACATTATCGCTGTGGGAAAATAACTGAAACCGAGATGCCAGGTAAGGAGCAATAACATTGCAGATTCTTATTCGGATTTTATTAAGAATTTCTAAATATATTTACCATATGCGGCAGCTATATTGAAAGCATGGACGAATGGTAGACTTATAAACATGTAAAATATAATAAATTGCCTAGAATGACACAGTGAACCAACATTCCTAGCAGAAGACTTTGCAATTGATTTAATATAATCTTTCGACTTCATGACAGCCAAGAACGTTAACCCGAGAAGACGCAACACGTCACATATTTGGAGGTTAGCATCAGCCATTCTTATGAGAGACAGAAAGAGGTCTCAGATGATTAACAAAGAGAATTTTCGTTTTAGAGCCGCTAAAATTTCTTTTTAGTCATTTCACTTCAATCAAGGCGTGAATGCCACCAGTACGCAAGGGTTTACAGAGATTGAAGGTGAGAGAAAAGACTGTTTATATGTGATGAGGAAAGTATAGAAGTTAAACGGGGTTCAAGAAGATAAAATATGGCAACTGACGTTGCATTTAAATTTTTGAAGATTGTAGTTATCAGGCAAGCAAAAAAACGGAAGGAAATTCCACAGGCCAAAGAAACTGTTTGAGTAAAACTGGTGATTACATTTACTTACATTATTTACATTATTTGGACTATTGTTCTAATCTTTGTTGCATATAAATAATAACAACGAAAATTACAATATGAACTCTGGTAAAAAAAAAATGCAATGATAACAGCAAAAATTGTAATATGAGCACTGATAAAAATGGTTGCTGAAGTCATTAAGTTTATAAATCCCAGAAATTGATACACAGATGTTCTTAAGGTCACATTGCACAGTAGATAAAGGCGTTAGTTAGATCCAGTGACAGGACCCAAAGAGTTGTGAGTTCAATACTTGGTTAAGGTGGTGGAGAACTTGGAGATGGAAATTAACAAGAGATAACTGATAACTGACATCCATTAAACATGGCACGTGGAACTAGAACAGTCTACCCCAGCCAGTTCAGTTCGACAGTCCAACCACCCGAAGAAGGCCAGAGCGTACAACGGCCGAAACGTTGTGATAAATATGGCAAGAAAGATGAAGACAATAGCCCGAATAATGTAAATAGTGTACATAATACTTCATCTCAGAAATATAGACAGATATATTAACTTAATTCAACAGCATGTGGGTAGCTAGATTGCTGTCTAGTAGCACGTTTAAACTCACGTAGTCCGGGCAGTAGGGTAAAAATATTGCCATGAAAATATTTGTAAAGCGTGAGAAAGTGACCGAAGTCGAAATGCCAAATCAAGTTACATTTTCAGATCCTTTGGATTTCGTCAAGACCCTCGAGATGAGTAGCAACACCAGATTTGGCAACAGTATTCAATGTATGGACGAATGGCAGATGCAAAGGAGGGAAGTTCCACAATGTTTTTTTTTGTTCATATCGTGAAATTATTGAGGAGAAACAGAAACGCACAATTCAGACAAACATCGCCATGTTTATGAAAAAAAAACAAAAAAACAAAAAATAAAACTAGCCTCACCGGATACCCTTCCCCAGCTGACGACATCGACAATCCACAACCTACGGCTAATAAGAGGTTTTGTATTTGTATGTTTTTTAATATGTTTTGCAACTAAAATGTTTTCTGTTTTTTGCACCTATTTTTCTATATATGTTATGCAAATATTAAGCCGACTGAACTGTAGTAGGCAGTGTTTGACTTAAAAGTTGTTGAACATAACCAGAAGAAACAAATAAATGTGTAGAAAGATGATAAAAATGGTATCGAACGGAAGAAAAACGTAAAAACTATTTTAAAAATAATACATATAATGTCCAAAGAAAGATAAAAAAAAATATTGCAAAATTAATTACAATAGATGGATTCTGACGAGAGAAATCTTTTGGCACGGCACAGTGACCTAACACTCCTTGCAATAGATGCAGCTATTGATTCGATGTAGTCGTTCCACTTGAAGTCAGTTGAAAACTTGAGGCCAAGAAGGCGCTGCGTGTTGCTCTTCATGTGTCTAGCAACTGTCATTCTGATAGTGGACAGGAAAGTTTCTCTATGTTGGTCAAATGAAAGTAGTTTCGTTTTGGAATTTTAAAATTTACAAGCCATTTCCTGTCCTAGTTAAACACTGATTGGAGGTACTTTTCAATAGCAGCAGCCAGGTTAACTTTGTGAACTCTGACGGATTTTCTATTGAGACAGGATTAAATGGTAGTGCCATCAACATAAATATCTACATGGGGACATCAAGAAGATCTCTGATAAAGATCAGGAATAGCTTAAGACCCAGGATTGGGAGACACCCGCATTTGTGTAAACGGATCTCAAAGCGAGCCTGTTCAATACAACCTTCACAATTTGATAGAAATGATTGGATTAAATCAAACAATCCTCCAGTAAAACCCTAGCCCTGGAGTTTACGTAGAAGGGCAGGATACCAAACCCTGTCAAACGCTTTCGAGATATCTACAGACAAAGCTCCAGCTCCCCAGTCATTATCAAGAGCTTGATATACACATTCAGTGATGGCTGTAAGTACACCAATGGTAGAACGAGCGAAACGAAAGCCAGACAGTAGGTTGTGAGAGGTAAGATGCTTAACCCCTTCAGCGTTGATTAAAGCCTCGAGTACATTGCCGATAAGCAGTAGGAGACTAATAGAGTGATAGAGGGGTCAGAAGGTCCTCCAGTGTTCTTAAAAACAGGAACTACAGAGGAGCACTTCCAACAAGCAGAAAGCAGTGAGGTAATAGTTGTATAGTTTCGAGAGAACAGGAGCCAGCTTGGGGGAACATTTCTTTATGGTGACGGCTGGAATCACGTCACCTCCGCTTACCTTATGGGAGTTTAATTTAGAAATAATGACTGAGATTTTATGATATGTTTAGGAGCGAACAAGTCTGTTGGAACAGAGATAAATAGACAAAAGCACAAACTTTTTTTTCATAATTTCACCTCAAGCAAGTCGATAATGCCACTAAGACGCAAGGGATTACTGGGAGTGAAAGTGAATGAGAAGATTTAAGAAGGAACTGGAAACCCAGTCCTAAACAGGAGGCAAGGGATAAAGCACTACTGTTCAAAAGATCGGAGAGGAGTGTGAACCGGGCGATAGGTAGATCTAACTAATTCTGTTGGGGATAGAATATATAAATAAAAAATTTAAAAAAATATACAGTAACTAAAATTTCAGAGCTTACGTCGAGACGTTAGAAGTACAGAGATGAAGTACACTTTAGAAGGAGCCGGAAACACAATCCTATACAGGAAATAAGGGATAAACCTCTAATCCTGTTCAAAAGATCAAGAAGGATGGGGGAACCGGACGATAGGCGAACCTATCTACTTTTATTACGCTTACTTATTGAGAGACGCGCATGCGCAAAGAAAGAAAGGAAGCAAAGAAACATTTCACTTCAGACATTTTTTCACTAAGATGCAAGCACGCATATATTCTACATTTTTGTAAATAAGACCATTGCCTATACCGTCACCCAGTTCGCCGTAGCGTCACATTTTTGTTTAGAGGTTAATAGTAACGATAAGAAAGGTAATTATTTATTTTCACAAAGCTTTCGTTTTTTTCAATCACACACACACACTCTCTCTCTCTCTCTCTCTATATATATATATATATATATATATATATATATATCGTCGTCGATTAGTTAAGACAATTGGTTAGGACCGAAAGGTCGTAAATCGATCTGGTCGGACGTCGATCTGTAATTAATTTTGCAATATTTTTTTTTTTTTATCTTTCTTTGAACATTATATGTATTATTTTTTAAATAGTTTTTACGTTTTCCTTCCGTTCGATACCATTTTTTTATTATCTTTCTACACATTTATTTGTTTCTTCCGGTTACGTTCAACAACTTTTAAGTCAAACACTGCCTACTACAGTTCAGTCGGCTTAATATTTGCATAACATATATAGAAAAATAGGTGCAAAAAACAGAAAACATTTTAGTTGCAAAACATATTAAAAAACATACAAATACAAAACCTCTTATTAGCCGTAGGTTGTGGATTGTCGATGTCGTCAGCTGGGGAAGGGTAGCCGGTGAGGCTGGTTTTTTGGGTTTTTTTTTTTCATAAACATGGCGATGTTTGTCTGAATTGTGCGTTTCTGTTTCTCCTCAATAATTTCACGATATGAACAAAAAAAAACATTGTGCGCTATACATTCACTCCTTGCAAATCGTTGGCTGTTTGTTTTCAAGCCTTCAAAATGTGAATGGTGAGGATTTATTCAGTAGAAATAAACCTTCTGATAATCCCTTATGAGTAAATTTGCTTTCTGGCACCTCCTCCTCCTCCCTTCTTCGTTTCTTCTTCCTCTTCTTCTTCTTCTTCTTCTTTCTTTCTTTCTTTCTTTCTTTCTTTCTTTCTTACTTCTTGTTCTTGCCTTTTTCTTCTCTTTTTTTCCACTTCTCTTCTTTTATCTCTTCTTTCTTTTTTCTTCTTCTTTTCTTTTTTCTTCTCTTCTTTCTTCTCTTCTTTCTTCTCTTCTTCTTTCTTTCTTTCTACTTCTTTTCTTTCTTTCTTTCTTTCTTTCTTTCTTCTTCTTTCTCCTCCACTTCTTCTTCTTTTTTTCACTTCTTCTTCTCTTCTTTCTCTTTTTCTTCTTTCATTCTTTATTTCTTTCTTTCTTACTTCTTGTTCTTTTCTTTTTTCTTCTCTTTTTTCTTTCACTTCTTCTCTTCTTTTTTCTCTTCTTTCTTTCTTTCTTTCTTCTTTTCTTTTTCTTCTCTTCTTTCTTCTCTTCTTTTCTTCTTTTTTTCTTTTCTTTTTTCTTCTCTTCTTTCTTCCACTTCTTCTCTTCTCTTTTTTCTTTCTTCTCTTCTTCTTTCTTTCTTTCTTTCTTTCTTCTTCTTTTCTTTCTTCTTTTTCTTCTTTTATTCTTCTTTATTTTTTCTTCTTTTCTTTGTTCCTCTTCTTCTTCTTCTCTTTCTTCTTCTCTTTCTTCTTCTTCTTCCCTTTTCCTTCTTTTATTTCTTCTCTTCTTATTTCTTCTCTTCTTTCTTCTTCTTTTTTCTTGTTTTTTTCTTTTTTCTATTTCTCGTCTTCTTGTTCTTGTTCTTCCAGTGGAATTAGCGCTTCATTTGTAGGCTCTCCAGTTTCTAGGTCTAAAGCCTTCTCGACATCTTCCACTTCACACTCCAAAGAAAGGGAGTGGCCAGTTTTACTATATTTCCCGAATCATTTCAAGTTCATGTTCACTGTCACATCCGACATCATTAACACAATTTATTCCAGATGCTATTCAACTACCTCTTTTCTCAAATCCGAAAACGAGATCCTTGATACACATAAACGATGAACTGTTTCCGAAAACCTCGTAGTGATAATTCTGGATCGGTATCTATAGGGGCTATGTCTTTCCTGAAGGTCGCCTGTGAATGCAACAATCGAACCTTCGTTCATAGGCTGGATGCCTGGAGTCGTCCTTGGCGGCAACAAAAATAAAAATAATAAAACATTTCAAGGTCGGGATGGTGATCGTCTAGATGTAGGAGATGTCTAGGTGCATTATCCACTATCAATAAAATTCTGAAAGAATTCCTCTCCCTAAGCAATATTCACAAAAAAATAAGGGATAAAACGAGGGATAAAACAATTCAAAAAACGGTGATTGCATTCTCCATGCTTTATGGTCAGAACGAAAGTAGACTGGTTGTGTGTGTTCATACAGGTTTTCTGAATGTTAAATTAAAAAAGGTCTTAAGCTTAAATTAGCAGAGTGAAGCTATCCTTAAATGATTTAAATTCAGACATTCAATTGGATTCCGTTTGGATGTTAATACGCGCTGGTATCCGTCTCCTAAACAATTCCTGTTTAGTTCATCTGTTGTTCTAGAGTCCTTTCACACGTAATTACTTGAACCAGACTTTCAAAAATCTTGGAAACTCTTTCCTCATCTGCATTCGTTGCTTTTCCAGCAACACGAATATGGAATCTTCCCTTGAATCTCTTCAAGCAGCTAGTATTTCAATAAAACAATCGACGCATTTTTATTTCTTACCAATAGAAACGTTATTTTGGATATCTACTTTGAGTAGAAGATTCATTCTGTTAAAACTTGGCTCTCTACAAAATAAGGTGACAAAATGTCGGACAAAATAATTCATTGATTCCTAGGAAATTATTTTGTTTATGCTTCAGAAACAAAAAAACTAGGAGCAGATATGGGCTTTCGGAAAATACAGAACGGGAGGGTGTGTATTATTCAAAAAGGGTAATTTAACTTCACTGTGATGTGACGAATGGATCAGACGGGTGTTTCCCCTACAGGATCGAAGGTCCGAACGCTGACGGAAATCGCATTTTCTTTATGAAGTCTCCAGAATACCCAGGCAGATAGACATAAACCCTTGTGTAAATTAATTGAAACAACCGCTTTAGTTTCCCTTCTTTCACCATAAGGTCAGTTTTAGATATCACTGGAGTTTTTTTTTCCTCTGATTAGGTCATTTGCAGTGGTGCGCAGTAATATGAATCTATTTTCGGGGTGTTTGATGAAATTTCTTTGGGCTTGAAAAAATATTGCGTCATCCGTGATTGCATCAGATTTTCATCACACCCAGACACTATTATCTCGACTGTCGATTAGTTGTCCTACGACCATTAACTGCGATGGACTTTACACCCAGGGAGCATACAAAAATTGTAACGCTGCACAAACACACTGGAAAGCCTTACCAGTGAGTAAATCAAAGTACTATAGACTATCCAAGAAACTCTGCTGATTTAAATCCAGTCGAGAATCTGTGGTCAATTTACACATTCAAAAAACAAAAACAAAAAAACAAAACAACAGGGCGGCTGTAAACTTCTGAAAACGACTTTTGGGGGAGTGGTATATAGGCAGGTATCTTGATATTTCATTGATGAACACGGAAAATATGTAGTTTCAGAAGTTGAATAATTCTATTCCATGAAGATTCTTTTCTCTCTCTCTCTCTCTCCCCAGCTCCCTCTTGCACTTTGATTATTTTTCCTCTCTCCATTTCCTCTTTATCCACCCCTCTCTCTCTCTTCCTTTCTGTCGTTCACTCTCTTTCTCTCTCTCTCCATCTTTTTGCTTATATATCCAGTTCCTTTTTCTCGCCTATATTTTCTTTTGGCTAAAAGTACTCAGAGAAAACATGTCGGAAATGCATCTATAATCTTGAACATCGTGAAATACACTTGTCACAAAACATGAAAATTTAAAAAAAAAGATAATGGAAAAATGAAATGTATATGTCTTCAAGAAATTGCCGTTCGCTTTCTTTCTTTCAAGGTCTTACTTTCTTCCTCACCTACCCTCTCTTTATTTCTCAGTATATCCTTTTTTCTGTCTTTCTTTCTTTCGTTCCTTCTCGTTCTCACTCAATCTTTTCCTTTCTCCACCACCCTCTCTTTATTTCCCTGTATATCCCTTTCTCTTTCTTTCTCTCTCTTGTTCCTTCTCGTTCTCACTCAATCTTTTCCTTTCTCCACCACCCTCTCTTTATTTCCCTGTATATCCCTTTCTCTTTCTTTCTCTCTCTTGTTCCTTCTCGTTCTCACTCAATCTTTTCCTTTCTCCACCACCCTCTCTTTATTTCCCTATCTATCCCTTTCCCTGTCTTTTCTTCCCTTTCCTTCTTGCTTTCTCTCAATCTCTTCGTTTCTCCTCCTCTTCTATTTCCCTGTCTATCACTTTCTCTTTCTCTCTCTCTCTCTCTCTCTCGTTCCTTCTCGCTCGTTCTTTCAATCTCTTTATTTCCCTGTATATCACTTTCTCTTTCTTTCTTTCTTTCTTTCTTTCTTTCTTTCTTTCTTTCTTTCTTTCTCTCTCTCTCTCTTTCCTTTTCGCTTTCTCTCAATCTCTCCCTTTGTCCTCCAACCTCTTTTTATTTCTCTGTCTATCGCTTTCTCTTTCTTTCTCTCTCTCTCTTTCCTTCTCGTTCTCTCTCAATCTCTTCCTTTCTCCACCACCCTCTCTTTATTTCCCTTTATATCCTTTTTCTTTTCTTTCTCTATCATTATTTAATACTTTCTCTTTCTTTCTTTGAATCTTTCTTTTTCTTTGTCACTTCTATATTTTTCCCGCCTCTGTTTCTGATCATCTTTTCTCTCCCCTCCCTTCTCTCTCCTCCTTTTCTCTCTATTCCCCCCCTCTCTATCTCGTTCCTTCTCCCTTTCTCTCTCAATCTCCCTTTCTACACTAGTCTCTGTTTATTTCTCTTCATATCTCTTTGTCTTTCTTTGTCTCGTCACTTCTCGCTCTTAAGATCCTTTTCTCTCTCTCTCCCCAGCTCCCTCTTCCACTTTGATTATTTTTCCTCTCTCCATTTTCTCTTTATCCCCCCCTCTCTCTCTTCCTTTCTGTCGTTCACTCTCTTTCTCTTTCTCTCCTTCTTTTTGCTTATATATAATCAGTTCCTTTTTCTCGCCTATATTTTCTTTTCTACATATCCTTGTGTTTCATTCTGATTCGACCTTTCCTGGCAGGAAAACGGTTACCAAAAGACGGAACCACCATCTCTCCTCCAAATGGCATTTATCAAAAGAAAATATTTCGGACTCTATTATTATTTTTTTTTTTTCAGTTCCACGAAATTTCCTCTTTTTCTTATTTTCCGTTACTTTTTTTTTTTTAAAGATTTTTTTCTAAGATTCAATAATTTCAACCACATTAACCAACAGAATCTTGACATGGACAACACTAGAACCTTTTCTACACAAATCCTTTTAAAAAGAAATAATATATATATATATATATATATATATATATATATATATATATATATATATATATATATATATATATATATGTAACAAAAGCAATATTCTAAGCATTGACGAAAGTTAAACTTACAGATATACATAATAGATTTTCGAGAGAAAATATCCATCTGAAGACGAAAGGTGAAAGGTCAAAATAAAACAAAAATAACTGGTAAAATATATTTTATGAAATCGTCTTTTAATAATAGTAAGGACTTTATATTAAAAATATCACATGCGAAAAACCTTTGAATAATAGAAAAGAATTAGCATCTAAAGACACACGTGTGAAAACCTTTTAAGAATGAGGACTTTAAGTTTAAAGATTCTTGCGTGAAAACCATTTAATAACAGAAAGGATTTTACATTGAAAGACTTGCATCTTCACAAGAGGCAAACCTGGCGAGAAATGGAATTTTCTGCTGACATATTTCGATTGGCACGTGCGCGGTCCTTAATTTGGGGAATTGGTTATGGGGTCTTTTACGGGAAGATGCAGTCTCTACTCAGCAGCCAAGTGTAAAGTTGCGAGAGGGTCGTTATTATATTGCTATATTCATGGCAAATATTCAGATGTTCCAATTGTTCGGACATTTACAACTAAAATTCGCTTTGCTACTTCCATGGAGTCATTCGCATCTGCCCTACCCCCGAGAAAGTTACACTCAGACAATTTTCACCACCCCATCAAGAACTATTACATTGTAGAATAGGCTCCTGCGTGGATGCTTCCCTGAACACCGCAATTGTAATCACCTCAAATCAAAGGTCACTTATTATGTATCTCCCTTATACTCGTAATCTTAATTTCTTGCAACTTTCTCTTCTATTCATATCACACACCTCAATCCTCATAAGCATTTTGACAATAAACCTCTATCCTGATTGGCTCTCTAGCCAAGAATTGTGTAAAAATTAAATTGAATTGACATTTTAACTTATATTATTTACATTATAGCGTACAGCGGCCGAAATCTTGTGAATATGGTCATGAAGATGAGGATAACAGTCCGAATAATGTAAATAATGCAAGTAATCATAACACCTCATCTCAGAGATATAGACAGATATATAGAGACTTGAAGAAAGGCCGGAGCGTCCACCGGCCGAAACGTTGGGAATATGGCAATGAAGATGAGGATAACAGTTCGAATAATGTAAATAATGCAAGTAATCATAATACCTTATCTCAGAGCTATAGACAGATATATAGAGAGACATAGACATAAAGGCCGGAGTGTCCACCGGCCGAAACGTTGGGAATATGGCAATGAAGATGAGGATAACAGTTCGAATAATGTAAATAATGCAAGTAATCATAATTCGTCATCTAAGAGATTCAATCAACTGAAGAAGGCCGTAGCGTACAACGGCCGAAACGTTGTGAATATGGCAATGAAGATGAGGATAACAGTCCGAATAATGTCAATAATGCAAGTAATCATAATACCTCATCTCAGAGATATAGACAGATATACAGAGAGACATAGACATAAAGGCCGAAGAGTACAACGGCCGAAACATTGTGAATATGGCAATGAAGATGAGGATAACAGTCCGAATAATGTCAGTAATGCAAGTAATTATAATACCTCATCTCAGAGATATAGACAAATTTTAACATTTGAAATTTGTAAAACCTTAATGTTTGAAAGCTCACGTGCAAAACCTTTTAATAATGGTTTTAACGCAAATTTGTATTACTATTCCATTGGACAAGAAAAGGTCGCAGGGGCATCACACACCTTTTAAAGCCACGGCAGGTGTGCTTCTTGGTCAAGACAAACTTACGGAGTCCAATCCTCTCTAGATTAGTCTGAATTCATAGTTTTTCTTCTACTAGAGACCAATCCGTCTTATTTACTTATAGTAAGGGAGAGATGGATTCATGCCTTTCCCAATGGTATAGGCACGTAAGTGAATGTAATAAATTCGGGTGGAATTTGAACTCGGTGTCTTGATGGCATAATCCATACCGCTATCCATTTAGCTACCCTTTTCCCGGACTTTCTATTTTTCTTATTTTTAAACTACAAGACAATGGTAGAAAAATTACAAAAAATATTTAAAGAGTCACTTGTGAAATCATTCTAATAATAGTGAACTTAAAACACGTACGCACGCACTCACGCACACATACACATACACATACATACAGTGTGTGAGTTTATGTGTGTGAGAGTGGGTTTATGAGTGTATGTGTGAGAGAGAGATTATGTGTGAAACTGTGTGAGTATATGTATGTGAGAGAGAGTGAATGAAAGTACATGGGTGCGTGAGAGAGAGAGAGTGTGTGAAAGTGTGTAAGTGTATGTGTGTGTGACAGTGTACGAGCGTATGTATGTGAGATAGACTGTGAAAGTGTGTGGGTTTATGTGTATGTGTGTGAGAGAGAGAGTGTGTGAAAGTATGTGAGTGTATGTGTGTGTGAAAGTCTGTAAGTGTATGTATGTGAGAGAGAAAGTGAAAGTGTGTGAGTTTATGTGTAAGTGTATGTGTTTGTGAATGTTTGAGTGTATGTTTGTGAGAGAGAGTGTGAAAGTGTGTGAATGTATGTGTGTATGTATGTGTGAGAGAAAGTGAAATTGTGTGAATGTAAGTGTGTGTGAAAGTGTGTGAGTCTATGTATATCAGAGAGAGAGAGAAAAAGTGAAAGTGTGTGAGTGTAAGTGTGTGTGTGAAAGTGTGTGAGTGTATGTGTGTGCGTGAGAGAGAGTGTGAAAGTGTGTGAGTGTATGTGTATGTGTGTATGTATGCGAGAGAAAGTGAAAGTGTCTGAGAATAAGTGTGTGTGAAAGTGTGTGAGTGTATGTATATCAGAGAGAGTGAAAGATCGAGAAAAAAATGGAGACTTTTATTTGCAAACGGGCGTCTTTTTCACGCACCTAATAAATTAAATGAATGCGCAAAGGGGATTGAATGTCTGTCACTTTTACTTGGTTCCTAGGACATAGCAGGATCTATTTTTGATTTCCCAAAGTAATCAGCAGCCAAGATGCTAGCTGCAACGATATATCACAGAACGCGTGTTGTTCATTTGACAAAGTTTTAAAATACTGCTAATCGGCCAGTGTTACGGGTATCACGTTTTGTCTTTTCTGGTCATCCATACGTCAAGAGTGTTTACCCAATGTAGTAGCCGGGAAAAAATACTCAACATTATGAAATAAATCCTAACAAAGTAGAACAAAAGAAATATTTCAATTCTTCGGCGTGCTTTTCAAATCTATTTTTTCAATAGTTAGAGTTATTTTTGATTTTATCTGTCGATTTAGAAGAAGATTTTCATTGGTCAAAAGATGTTGACCAATTAGACAATGTTTTATTATTTCACGTTTATATCTGGCGTTGAAATGACATTTTACGATCTGCATTCAACGCAAAGGTTACTCGCAAACTATTATCCAATGTATGCACTCTCTCTCTCTCTCACACACATACCCGCACCCCCCATATATATATATATATATATATATATATATATATATATTACAAAATGAAGTCCGACAATTTTATTGTTATACGTTATTTATATAGATACAAATATTGAATAAATGCTCTGTTTATAATGAACAGTATTAACAACATTTACCGGCCTGAATGTCCGACAAATTTTCATAGAAAATATGCTATAACTAATTCTAATTTCTATATTCCCCACTCTATAACCTCTTTACACTCTGTTATTTATAATTTATAAACTTTCCCCTCCTCTAAGATCTCACCCCGCCCACTCTCTTTCCATTAATCCCTTACATCCTTTTCTCGATATATGTTAAAGTTATTTTTAAATCCCTTTTTAATCCTCCTTTAATTTTAAATTAATATTTCATTCCTCATATAATCCCAAATAATTGTCATAAGGTAAATATTCGGGTTTAATTTTTATAAAACTTCTTCCTGTTATACAAATACCTTCCACCCTCCCCTGGCTCCTGTCTCGTGCATTTCGTCTGACTGAAACATTGAAATCGATAAATTCTGGATTCATTTTTTTTGACTGTTTTTCGTTATTTTTAAAAAAAAATTTTGCCCTCACATGTTAGATTCTGACACTAGTGTTGATAAGACTGACGACCGAAATAAGCACTTCCCCATATGATGTGATTTGAGATTTTATTGCTCATTATATATATATATATATATATATATATATATATATATATATATATATATATAAATGCTACTCGCTTGAAAAAAACCTTGAGTATTTCGGCTGGTAGTTGGACAGAACAATACCCAAGGAAAAATGGGGAATAAAAAAGAAAGATCCAAGAACATTAAATCAAGGGGAAAAAGAATCGTCCAGTGTTTAAGCTCCAAGTCCAAAGAAAAAAAAAACCCTTCAAAACGAATAAAAGCAACTGCGTAAAGTGCTCAATACACGAAGTAGAGCAAACCTAATATAAACGTAAGGAGTCAGGTAAACCTACCTAGGTTTCACTAAAGGTAAAACTGGCCAAAGACATAAAAAACGCTGGTTATTAGAATAGGTTTCTTTCTTTTTTTTTTTTTTTTTTTGGTCTTCTTTTTTCTTTTCGTTGAATAAAGAACGTAACCCCCTACCAACCCCCGCGTTGTTGAGATTTTACTGGTTTTACTTCTTTTTTTTTATCACGTGGTCATGGTTGTTTTTCGTTAAAGCTATAAATTCTGTTCTATTTTTTACCTATATTACCAGTTTTAGCCTGACGATCCGTTTAGATGAAACCTAAGTAGGTTTGCCTGGCTCTTTAGGTTTATATTATATTATATTACATACATACATACATACATACATATATATATATATATATATATATATATATATATATATATATATATATATATATATATATATATATATATATACATGTATATTTTTTTTCATTAATGCATGTTTCACTAAATAGTATAGACAAGTTGTGTCCATTCATTCGTTCGGTTCATATTGTCTGATAAGTTTACTAACATTATAATTGAAAGACGAAAGGAAATATGGGTACATGTTTTAATCCTATCTAAGCTTTCGGCTTACATAAGCCATTATCAAAGATGATAATTACATTTCAATATATCAACCAATACACGGACGAAACAATAATGATAGTCTGTTTTTGTTACATGAAAAATTTCAAAGCAACGACTAATTCGTGTATACGAGGAATGGAAGCCAAAATGATGTCGCAGCTCGTGACGTCACACATGACCACGCGAGAGTGAAAACGAGAAGTATTAAGCATGGGAAGCCGTTGGCTTCTGTTATCAATTATAGGCATTTAAGAATATTTTATTTAATGAAACATGCATTAATATATATATATATATATATATATATATATATATATATATATATATATATATATATATATATACAGAGAGACTTTATATTTATTGGGTATACGTGTTTGAACAGACATTCCTGTTTTATTTTAACCAGTGAAATAATATCTACTAGACTGAGCTAGAGAAGTCTTACGAAAGAAAATATGCTTCATTCAATAATCAAGCCGACATTGCTTATTTTTCAATTTAAGAAAAATCTACTGACCAATGAGACAACAGAAATCTCTCATTACAGAGCAAGTCTCAATTACCCTACTTAAGAAAGTCAAATGTTTCGATGTTACGTTTTGAAGTCTATATCTGTATAGCAATTACTTTGTTTGTCAGCAAAAGCAACGCTTGTCTATACAAAAGAAGGAAACTGAAATCAAAATCCTAATATCGTAATCGTAACAGCGAAAACTTTTTTTCTTCGTGTCACCATGTAAAATTAAAGGAAGCCAATTTTAATTTTTTCTGGAGAGAGACTGTTACAAATGAATTTGAGAGAAAGAAAATGTCTTGAAAGAAGCTAAAACTCTTGATAAAAATCGAACAATGATTAAATCCATCAAATCTACCATTATACCATGTCATGCTTTAAAGGGATTATTAATGTAACAATGTTTTAAAATATCATCAAAACTGAAGAACGGTACTTACTTACTGTATGTAGAACAACTGGGCGTAATTCAAGATTGTTGGGCCTGAATTCTAAACAGATTTGAGCACTTTGTTATATCTTGACGTGATAATGTATATGTGTATGGCAGAGCAAAGAGTTCGAGAACTCACTCAGAGAACGTGACTTTGCGCGATTTCATTTAGGTCACCTGAAAAATAAATGGAAGAAAATTACAGATATAAAAACACGCCATTGTGTATATTCCAAACTATCTGGAATAAACATTAATAAAAAAAAAAGAAACAATACGTCAAATTTGAGTAAATTAGAAAAAGGAAGTCAAAATTGTGGAAGGTAATGAACTTTGGTTAAAAGAACTTAAGAATCTTGCCGTGTACAACGTTCCCCCGATAGAATGTGAAGGACTGCAGAACAGTTTCGCATAGGAAAATCAGTTGCTGCCAACGACATGCCCTTGAAAAGAAGAAAACATTGAAAAATACGAGCCAAGTTACACCATCAGAGGTAGATTAGACACAGGATTACAATTAACATAGAATTCGAAAGTTTTTTGTTAAAACATTCCATAACGTTAGCAATCAATACCAATTATAATTGTATTTATTATCTCTGAATTGCAAGGCATTATTCGGCAAGAAAGTGGAGGAATTTCCCATTGCCTTCTCTACAATTTAGACTTTTGAGCTCTCTTTTAGACTGATTGCCAGCAAAGGCTAGATATTCTAGTCTACACCTCTATTTACCGTAATTCTCCATCTATAATACGCATTTTTTTCTAAAAAATAAGCAAAATCAGGGGTGCGTATTATGCACAGCTACAAAACATCTTTAAAAAATTGCCGTAGAATAAAATAAGAATTATCATAAAACTAAATTAGAAGAATATTATTCTATGTTTAAAACCATTTTTTAAATCGTAGGAAACGCTGGCCGTAATGATATTGGAGAGGTACAATTTATAGAGTTTGATTACCAAACAAGAGGGGTGCGTATTATGCGTGAGTAAAAGCATTTTCTTACATTTTCAGCACAACTTTAGCTGTGTGTATTATGGATGAAGGCGTATTATACATGGGAAATTACGGTAATCTATTGTTTGAATAAGATCCCGCCAAGCCGTAAGCAATAACCGCTCTCTTCGCAGTCTTCTTCTTTATTATCTGTAAATTGCTATGCATTCTTGGAAAATATCGTGGAGTGGTTTCCCGTTAATTTTTTAATTCAGGTTTTTTCTTCTTTTAGACTTAATATTCTTAGAGTGTCCCGTATATTCTACTATTTAATCCATAACTGGGAGAGAAGACATGCAACAATAATTTTCGGATTTCGGGATTAGTGAGAAAGTGAACGCAACAGATTAGCCCGGAATTTTGTCTCGGTTTTTCGATTTATGTTACACCACTCGCAGAGCTCCTCACGTAAATGCTGGAAGTGCCAGAAATTGTCCAGTTTCTTCGACAGTTTTTCTCTGGGAACATCTCAGCTATCAGAGAGTAAAGTTAACCCTTTCAGTTTTAGTGCAAAGTAGGGTGGGGGTGCAAGTCTGTGGAGGGGAATCCCTGATTAATTTTGTTCACCAACTCCCATAAAATTGGCAAGCAGCAAAAAATCGCAATAGGATTAACAAGTAGGTTTGGTTTACATTGTATTACGGCATATCAACAGCTCAATGTGTTATTTAAAGGCGATAAGATTTTTAGGATAGATTCGTATGAATAGAATATGTATTCTTTGTAAGAATTCATTTTGTAAATCAGGTTTCATTGACGTATTTTTGTAAATAGACTTATTTTTTAGCGATAGTCAAATCTATTGCTGGTGATATTTTCGTTTTCAAAAATGTACTGCTGGTATTTTTACTATAAAAATCTATTTTTATCCTTTCATAGTGTTTTAACCCCAGTTTAAGGAATGAATATTTACTCAGGGCTACGATCGTAACAGGAAGCACGTATGGCTGAATAGTGAATTTGATCCTCAAAAACCAGGAAAGATAGAATGAAAAAAGAACGCGTGGTAAACGAAACGAAAGCCAGAAGGAAAAAGGGTAAGAAGAAATGAATGGATTGAAAGTATATGAAAGGAATGAATGAATAAAACAAAGAGGGAATGAAAAAGATAAGGTGCAGGAAAAAGAAATTATGAAATAAAGGAATGTAGGGGACAAAAATAGAAGAAAAAAAAAAAAAAAAGAAAGAAGGAATGAAAGAAAAGGAAAAGGGACGAAGAACGTCAAGAATTAAAATTTGTGAAGAAAGAAGGAAATAAAAAAGATTAAAGAATTATTATGAAGGGAGCATTAGAAGAATAAATGAAGGATAGAAAGAATGAAAAAGAATTAAATAAATAAAAAAATAAAGGTATTAAGGATAGGAAAGAAATAGAAAAGGAAAGAAGTAATGAAAGAATGAAAGAACGAAAGAAAACGGAGGAAGAAATTCAGAAATGAAAAGGTGTGATGAAAGAATGAATGAAAGAAAGAAAAGAAAAATGCGAATAAGAGGCATATTTGGAAGGAAGAAATTAAGGAATAAAAAAAGAATGAAGGAAAGAAGAAATGAAAGACGAAATGAAGGAAGGAAATAAGTAAAACGAAAGAAATAAAAGGAAAAAAAAAGTAGAGAAAGAAGTCATGATAACTTGAGACACAAATAAAGCAGCTTGATGGCCATGAAAGACATTAAAGCCAATGAATAAAGTGTATAGCAATAAATAAGACAATAAAATGGCGGCCAAAATGGAAGCGAGTAAAAAGATGCCGATAATCTTTCGTGTCAGTTAGTCTCGTCAGTCAATTTAATGATGAATCGCGTTTTTCCAGAAAGAAAAGGTGCCTTATGAGGACCCAAATGTTACGGCACTGATTAGAAAATTACAAGGACATTGAATGAAAGGTGACAGGTGAAAATTGCGTTGTCTTATCTTCTCATTGAGAAGTGAAGATGAGAATAGAAGAAAAACAAACAGAAAAACAAACAAAGAAAAAAAAAGAAAGAAAGGAAAGAAAAGAGGAAAGAAAGAAAAAAGAAAGGAAAAAAAAGAGAAAGTGGAGAAAAAAAAAAAAAAAAGAAAAGAAAGAAAAAAAGAAAGAAAAAAGAAAAAGAAAAGAAAGAAAGAAAAAGCTGAATAAAAAAAGAAAGAAAAGTAAGAAAAAGAAAGAAAAAAAAAAAAAAAAAAAAAGAAAGAAAGAAAGAAAGAAAGAATAAAAAGAGAAAAAAAGAATGTAGAAAGAAAAGAAAGAAAGAAAGAAGAAAGAAAAAAAAATAAAAAAGAAAATAAAAAAGAAAGAAAGAAAGAAAGAAAAAAGAAAGAAAAAGCTGAATAAAAAAGAGAAAGTAGAAAGAAAGAAAGAAAGAAAGAAAGAAAAAAGAAAGAAAGAAAAAGCTGAATAAAAAAGAGAATGTAGAAAGAAAGAAAGAAAAAAAAGCTGAATAAAAAGAAAGAAAAAAAAGAAAAAGAAAAAAAGCTGAATAAAAAGAGAATGTGAAAGAAAGAAAAAAAGAAAGAAAAAAAAAGCTGAATAAAGAAAAAAGAAAAAGAAAGAAAAAAAAAAAAAAGAAAGTAGCTGAAAGAAAAAAAGAAAAAGAAAGAAAAAGAAAAAAAAAAAAAGAAAGAAAGAAAAGAAAGAAAAAGAAAGAAAAAGCTGAATAAAAAAGAAATGTAGAAGAAAAAAAAAAAAAGAAAGAAAGAAAGAAAAGCAATAAAAAGAGAATGTAGAAAGAAAAAGAAAGAAAGAAGAAAAAAGAAAGAAAAAAAAGCTGAATAAAAAAATGTGAAAGAAAAAAAAGAAAGAAAAAAAAGCTGAATAAAAAAAGAAAATGAAAAAGAAAGAAAAAAAAAAGAAATAAAAAAAGAAAAGGAAAGAAAAAAGAAAGAAAGAAAAAAAAAAAAGAAAAAAATAAAAAAAGAATGTAGAAAGAAAAAAAAAAAAAAAAAGCTGAATAAAAAAAAAAAAGAATGTAGAAAAGAAAAGAAAAGAAAAAAAAAGAAAGGAAAATACATAAAAAAAAAAGAAAAAAAAAAAGTGAATAAAAAAAAAATAAAAAAAAGAATGTAGAAAGAAAGAAAGAGGCAAATCCCAAACCGAAAGAAAAGAAAATCCCAAAACCGAAAATGAATATATTATAAAAAATGGCTGCGAAGAACTAAAAGGATAAGGAATACTGAAATATCCAAAGATCTTTGCGGCCTGAAAGGTTGACAATGAAATCACAGAGCACAATCCAATTTATTTTCGTCTAGGAAAAACGTTTGCCTTCTTTTTTTTTGCAAACGATAAATATTAGAAAGCAATGCGTAGAAAAAGAGAAAAATTAACCATGTTGCTTCTACGAAACAACAAGACGGATATTATAACGTTGAAGTGTCAATAAATGTGAGAGGCCTTGGTAATATTGGTAGTTTGTATGGCACTGCCATAAACATCGGCCGCTTTAAGAGTTTTATTTCGTGTAAGGGTTGTAAGCGTACCATCAAAGTGAAATAAGAATGGCAGACATTAAATGGAAAGTTTGTATTTTAATGATAGCCAGATCGTCAACTCTTGAGGTCGCCTCGCAGTTTTTTTTTTGTTTTTTTTTTTTTTTTTTTTTCATAACCAAAGTATAATAGCTTAATTCTAACTGTCTATAAACTGCTTCTGTGGCATGCACCTCAAATAGCCTCTGACAACAAAGTACAGCTAAATGCCGGAGAAGAGGCGAAGGCATAGCACTGGTAACTGATAACCAACTGTTTCGGATAGATGGGGCTTGTCAGCTTCGGAATGCAATGAATCTAGGGCAGAGGTTGTTGAACTTTTTTTTTTTTCTGGGCCGCATTTTCAAAATGAAAATTTGCTCGCGACTCACCAAATGGAATTCCCGGTAAAAAGGCACAAGCAGCCTTACAGCAAAGAAGATCCAGAGTAGTGGTTAAAGAAAGATCACCACGGATTCGAAGTCAGAACATTATCATTGATAACTCTATCCTCCAATTTGTGCACCCTGGTTACTATATTCTTAATCCTATCCTTAATAACTATTTATACTACGACTCACATATGTAAATACAAGTCATCTATAATAATAGTTTAAATTCTGAAATCATATTTATTTTTGGCATATCAATTTTTTCAAACTGTTTCTAAACCTATTGTGTTTCCGCCTCACCTGCTATCTTCTTCCGTCACACCGTTTGTAACCACCGATCTAAGGAAAGGAATACGTTGATTTGAAACCCCTGCTGCCTTGTGGTCATATCCAAACACGGAAAAGGCTATGGAAGTAAATCCAGACAAAGAGTGGAGCCTCAAGGGCTGTTGGCTGACAATACTGACAACTTTAAAGCAACTCCTGAAGGCAGGAATTCATTTGGATCTTGTTGGTACGGCCAAAAGAGGAACCAGGAAGACTGGGAAGCGATTGGCCTACATATGGGTCCGCCTCATATAAGTCATTCTAATTTCACCACCATAGGACTTGATTTTGAACAAATAAGACAGCGCTAATAATATCTTGATAAACGTTTTTCATCACTTCTTCGGATCCTAGTATAATGGAGTACAGGGTACGGTCACAACAGATGAATTGACATCTGTCTTTGTTCCTTCATTAATATTCAGCAATATCACATAACTTGCCACAGAGAGAATCTTACCAACTCATCATTACAGTTCTATGGAAACATCTTATCATCATTATAACCAGTTGCGGTCAAAAATCTAACGTAGAGATAATAATTCATCTAATAAATATATATATATATATATATATATATATATATATATATATATATATATGATTCATGTATATCCGCTCATATTTAACGTCTGTTGCTGCCATTGATTTCAAATCTACGTTCATGGCCCATTTATGAAAAATAATTTCTTAATTTTTGCTTCTTCCCTTAGTTTAAATTTAACGTAGGTCCTATTCGATTGGTTGATCTGAGTAAAGCCCACAAGTTTTATAACACCTCCTTTTTCTTTACTTTTCTTTTCGTAAAAAGAGGCTGTATTTTGCTATTAAATTTGAATAAATCGTTCACTCGCCAGTAATTGGCAATCGCCTGATGAGATGCGTCGTATACTCATCGAAACACGACTGCAATTGTGTAGCGATTTTGACATGTTTTGGGTGTTATATTCTAAAATAAAGAATATTGCTCGACTTTGTATTGAGCCATCTTTTAAACTAAATATTACAACGTTGGAATTGTACTCTATTTCTTCTCATCTTACCTGTGTGCATATATATATATATATATATTTTAATTTTATCCTTTGTAGTTACGGTATTTGTTTGCAAAACAATCGTTTCTATATAGGGGAGGGTACCGGATATCAGTAGAAATGCAAAATGTCATGAAATGTTATAAGCACTTTAATATATTGTTGCTATATTCGCAATAAATTTTGTTGAGTGTTGGTTGCTTCGCGCATATTTCAAAAAATCAGAATCACAATGTAATGTTAATTTTGTGGCAGTTACAATAAGTTTGTCCTTGTAATTTATCTCTGAAGATATTACAACGTTTTTTTCTTTAGAAAAGTACTTGGGATTAAAAAAAACTACGGCGCCTTCCTTAATGAATTTCATCTTAACATCAAGATAACAGGAAAGAATTAGTATAAAAATAAGTAGACATCATATGTCTATTATGTAGTGAAATATTAGAATTAAGATATGATACCTATAAATAAAGACACACACAGACACACACGCATATATATATATATATATATATATATATATATATATATATATATATATATATATATATATATATAGGATATTTAATACATTGTGAATTGTTGACATTTATGATTTTAATTTTGCGCATGCGCGTTGTTTTGATATTGTCGTCTGCGTAGTATAGTGAGGGTCAATTGGGAACCGTCTATGAGAAAACGGCATGCTTTACTGCTTGGAATTCACGCCACGAGATGCAATACGAACATTTCGGAATGTTTGAGTGTCAATTTGAGGACAGTGCAGATGATTCAGAAAGTTGGATGTGTTTCATGGCAATCACGAATGTGCATGGCGTAATTACTAGTAATGGAGACGTTATGTCTCCATTCATCTTCCCACAGGGCCCCTGTATCAATACAGCGGCCTACATCTAGTGCCTTGATGAGGTCGTGTTGCCCTTGTTCAAGAGGGTGGCTGCTGGAAGACCCTATGTCTGGCAACAAGACTCTACAACATGCCACAGAAGCAGGAGAAAACAGTCATGGCTATCAGACAATTTCCGCGACCACATAACACCTTGCATCTGGGCACCTAACTCCCCATGCTGCATTATGTGTGGGGTGCAAAAGAACAATAGAACTCTTTGAAACAGCAAAGATAAACTGAAGGTGAGGATTATGGCAGCATTCACCAGCTTAAAGAAAGAGACCGGCCAGAAGAGTTGCAGGAGATTCCAAAGTCGTCTGGTTGAAGCCAATGGCGATTTTATTGAATAAATTTACTCTCTAATATTTCGAGATATTTTTGTGCAATTTTTGGTCAATATATCTGTTAAAATAAGATGTCAGTGTTATTTTAATATGTGCGGCATCAGGACGACAATTTATCCATCGCACCCTATACATTGGAATGAATAATTTCTCCGTATTTATCTGACCAAAAAGATCAATCAATAAGAAGAACTCTGGCATGAATTAATTAATTAAATTTAAATTATCTTTTGAGAGAAAGAAAAATAGACAGAGTAGGGAACAGGGGTAGGGGACAATAAATAATTAAATGGTTGACAAGCTACGACAATTTACGCATACGCACATAGACATATGCACACGCGCACACAGATAAACTCGCATGCACACACACATACACAAATCAAACTAAAACAAACAATAAAAGTTTTCAACATAAATTAACTAATTAAATTAAACTTGCTATGAAAATAAGAAAATCTGTGAAAAATAGAAGATATATAGCTAGCGGTGATCGGACGTCTAGCCACACCGATGAGCTGTGATACAACGAAACAGTCTGTCTCTGGATGACACTATATATATATATAGTGTCATCCACAGACAGACTGTTTCGTTGTATCGCAGCTCATCCGGACGTCTAGCCACACTGATGAGCTGTTTCGTTGTATCACAGCTCATCAGTGTGTCTAGACGTCCGATCGCCGCTAGATAGGATCGAAACCCGACTGAATTGGCGTCAGTCGAGGATTTTACCACAAAGCCGTTGGTGCACGGCAGGGTCGAACGTGATATTAAGTATATTTATTTTTAGATAAACACACAGTGACTGAGAGGACTCGATTCGATTTACCGAAGAGTCTTGCATTATTAGCCGTAATAGTCACTGTTTACAAACCCACACTTCCTCCCCAGAGAGCTCAACTGAAATAAATTTTTCAGGAGCATATATATATATATATATATATATATATATATATATATATATATGTTGGCTGTTGACTCGCAAATCGAGTATGACCATCACTGATTTGTTCAGCCCTTCACTTAAAGTCCTCCCCACGACACTGCATTCATTTGTTGTGTGAACGACAGTGGCTCATAAAACCAGCCATCGATTTACAGTTCTTGTCACATATATGACATATCAAATCATCTCTGGTTGATGGAAGGTGAATTTGATCATCATCACTTCCAATATGTCTTTTTATCTGCCCTGTCAGGCCTGACCTGGACTTGCACACCCTAGTGCAGGTCGGGCATTCCTAGCATGTAATTGAGAAATCCTCATATACAGTAGACTGTTGGTGTTAGTGGGATTTCTGGTGACTGAGCAGACCTGCCCTAGACCGACATATCCGACTGCATTGACCACATGGCCAGGTTACCTACATACATACATACATACTGTGGAGCAATGGGTAACGGCGGAGAGGCGAGTTCGTATTCCAGTCAAATCCCTTAGATTCACTTACGTGTTAATACCCTGGGGAAAGATATGAATCCTCTTCTTCTCCCTCCAGCTATGGATAATTAGCAGGGCTCCATAACCTTGGAAGGCAACGGGTCTAGGTGAAAGACAACTTTGAATTCAAAACCTGCGGAAGGCTGTTTGGGGACCTTGTGGCATGTTTGCACCAGTTCTCTGTATTCAGCCCTTGTCTATAATATTTGATGAAACATGCATCAATATATATATATATATATATATATATATATATATATATATATATATATATACAGAGAGAGAGAGAGAGAGAGTGAGAGAAAGAAAAGATGTAACAGACTGAGATAGATATGGAGAGAGATAAGTACATATAGATAAGTAGTTAGATACATAGATGAATAGATAGCCCGATAGGTTGATAGATCTATAGATATGAACATAGATAGATAGATAGATAGATAGATAGATATGAACAGATAGATAGATAGATAGATAGATAGATAGATAGATAGATGTGGACAGAATGACATGATAGGATAGATAGATAGATAGATAGATAGATAGATAGATAGATAGATAGATAGATGTGGACAGAATGACATAGATAGATAGATAGATAGAAAAGGGGGAGTAAGTGAGAAAGAAAATGACAATTAGAAGGAGGAAATGGAGAAAGAGACAGAATAATGGAAACCGGAAGAGAGAACCTCGGAGGTTAGAAAGTGACAACTTTAAGAAACTGGGAAGAAAACGAGAGAGAAGGAAAGGGAGAGAAAGGGTTGCATTGATAAAGAAAAAAAAACGAAGGAAGAAATAAGAAGGAAAACAAAGAGAGAGAAAGAGAGAGAGGGGGATAATGACATGGGAAAGAGAGAGTGAGAGAGAGAGAGAGAGAGAGAGAGAGAGAGAGAGAAAGTCTTTCCCAGGTAGATATAGAGAAAATGAACAGCAGGCAGAGAAAGCCAATTTGGTGCGAGGGGATTATATTTCTAAGTATTAGAAAAACATTAGTTACATCACATCATACTTGTCGACTAATTTGCCACTTATCAAGGTTTGGTATCATATTAAAAACACTATTTTTTAATCAGTATCCCACCATTTAAGGCAGTAAAGCCACTAAGACGCAAGGGGTTACAGGGTGTGGAAGAATTAGGGACAGAAACATTAATAATGAAAGGGAAGAGAAAAGAGTAATCAGTAGAACAATAGATAGCGATTGACATTGCATTTAATTTTTTGAAAATTAAATTTGACTGGAAAGCCTGGAGCCGGAAGGGTGTTCCACAAGTTAGGCAATAAAGCCACTAAGACGTAAGGCATTACAGAGTGTGGAAGAATTAGGAAAAGAAACATTAATAATGAGCTGGAAGAGGAAAAAGTAATCAGGACAGTAGATAGCGATTGACATTGCATTTAATTTTGTTTAAATTAAAGTTGACTGTAAAGCATGGAGTCGGAAGGGAGTTCCACAAGCAAGGCAGTAAAGCCACTAAGATGCAAGGGATTACTGGGTGTGGAAGAATTAGGAACAGAAACATTAATAATGATCGGGAAGAGAGAAGAGTAATCAGCAGGACAGTAGATAGCGATTGACATTGCATTTAATTTTTTGTAGATTAAAGTTAGCTAAAAAGCATGGACCCGAAGAGGTGTTACACAAGCGATAAGTGCGAGAAAAGAAAATGCTAGCATAAAATTTACGGTTACATCTATCCAGATCAACTGTAAATTGATTAAATCTTTACGCCAGTCTAGTACTGCGCTTAAATTATAAAAATTCTAGTTATCATAGCGAAGACTTTTTCCTAACAATTACTATGGAACTATTTATAGACAAGGCATAGAGGAGCAACCTTATGGATGCGGAAAAGTGACTGAAGCTGAGGTGCCAGATCAGGACTGATAATATTGCTGATTCTTCTTTGGGTTTTATCAAGGAACTCCAGATTAATAGATAAAAACCAGTAGTGCCGGAACAGATGTGGCAGCGATATCCTAAACGTGGTCGAATGGTAGAGTTACAGATATGTAGGATAGATTCTGTAGAGAAAATTTTCTCGCACAACACAGTGAACCAATTTTTTGTTATTTTCTTTCTCCATTGTCAACTGAATCAACGATCCTCAGTTCACATGGTCCAGTAGTAGCTGCACATCTTCCTGGTGTGGTCAGGATATGAATATCTCATCAACGTATCTCAGCCATAGACTTTAGTGATGTGGATTCTGATGCTATTTCTTCGAAGTATTCCATGTATATGTTTGCCATTTCTGGTGATAGTGGCGAGCCCATTGCTAAACCTTCATCCTGTCGATATATGTTTGATCCGATTCTGAAGTGTGTTTGTGTACAGAATGTCAGCATCTCCATCAGGTTAAAAGAAGGAAGTCTTAAGAAAAATAGTAACTAAAAAAATTACACTTACAATTTGTTTATTAATATTTCTGGGACAGATAAGAGAGTTTGTTGAATTTTGCACTCAGAGGAGAGAGGGTGAAGGCCATGGAAGACGAAGAAAACAATGAATGACTTAATGTTGTTGATGGCTGACCAAGTATCAAGAGAGAGAGAGTGAGGGGGGAGGGGGAGAGAGAGAGGGAGGGAGAGAGAGAGAGAGAGGGTAAGGCTCAAAGGTTATTTAGAATGACAAAAAAGAAAGAAACAATTGTGAAAACTATTGATCTTCCTGGTTTTGAAATGATAACAGAAAAAAAAACTGATCAATACATCGCACCAAACGACAATACGACGATTGGATTCAGTTCTCGAAAATAATACTATACCAAACTAATTACTAAAAACGATTCAACATACCTGAAGCTATTTTCACTGAAAAAAAAATGTT
>CAHIKZ030004613.1:812500-890000 GCA_903632075.3 Acanthosepion pharaonis | reverse complement strand
ATAACATACTAAAATTTGAATCATTTGCAAAGGATAGAAAAAGAATTATAACAATTATATATTTATTTTCAAAATAGGATCGTCCAAAAGTAAGGGACAAAATTGAGAAAAAAAATGTAAACAGTATGCTATATTCGAACTTTTTGATTTCCTCTAAAGAATAAGTCTTACTTAGTCATTTGAAAACGTTGCATCAGCCGGCACCATGGCGAAACGCCAAAAACTTGATTACTCTGTGAGACAAGGTATTGTGAAGCTACACAAGGAAAAGCACACCATTAGAGAGATTTCAGAGAAAGTGAAACGTTCCAAGAGTGTTGTAGGCAGGGTTGTTAAATCCTACAATGATACTGGCAAAATAGTTAGTGCTTTTAAAACCGGCAGACCCCGCAAAACTTCGGCAAGAGAAGATCGAATAATGCAGAATATGTCATTAAAGGACCGTTTTAAGTCTTGTATAGAAATTAAAAGGGTTATGAATAGTAACTAATGTGTTAATGTGTCAAGACAGACTGTTTCTAGACGACTGCAAGAAATAGGGCTGTTTAATCGAACCCCAGGAAGACACCACTTGTTAGTTCGAAGAAGAAGAAGAGATTAGAGTTTGCAAACAGGTATGTAATTTGGACATATGAAAATTGGGCAAAAGTATTTTCAGTGATGAAAGCAAGTTTAATTTACTTGGAAATGGTGGAAAAACAATGTAAAGAGACGTATTGGTGAAAGATTAAGTGCAAAGTGTACTAAGAAAACTGTCAAGTTTGGGGGCGGAAGCGTCATGGTATTTGGAATGTTTTCTAGCCAAGGTACAACGCCTCTTGTCCGGTTACAAACTCGTGTAAACGCGCAGATCTATACAATCATTGTTCAAGATCATATTGTGCCAATCATACAGAATTCAGATTTCGATAGGGCTACCTTTATGCAAGATAATGCCCCATGTCACAAGGCAAAGGTGGTAATGAGTTACCTTAGCGAGCAAGATTTGGAAATTATGGATTGGTCACCGCAAAGTCCTGACTTAAATCCAATAGAAAATCTTTGGAAGACCTTAGGAGTGAAAGTTATGGAAAGAAATCCCACTAACACGGAGGATTTGTGCGTGAAGCTTCAAGAAGAATGGTCTAAAATTAGTATCGAGGATTGTCAAGAAGTGATTCGTTCTTGTAGTCGAAGATGTTCAGCTGTCATAGAGAGCAAGGGCTCATTTACTAAATATTGATTGTACATGTATTTTTATTGTTTTTTTTTGCCGTTTACATTGTTTTTCTCAATTTTGTCCCTTACTTTTGGACGTTCCAAATTTGAAAATAAATAAATAATTGTTATAATTATTTTTCTATCCTTTGCAAATGATTCAAATTTTAGTATGTTATTATGGATGATAACGACTACCACTTTTCAAAATTTCAGCTTTTCACAGTTGTTATTTCTAACAAATATTAGGTTTTAAAATTTTGTCCCTTAGTTTTGGATGCTACTGTATATATATATATATATATATACATATATATGTATTTATCTCGATATATATATATATATATATATATATATATATATATATATATATATATATATATATATATATATGCATGCATGTATATATATACATCGAGATAAGCATATATAAGCTAATTCAATTTGTGAGTCTAAATATATTTGCCATATGTTTTCATGTCTATGTAACAGGTAAAGAATAATATGAATGTTAATACAATTATTAAAATATTCAGTCACGCGTATCTTATATATATATATATATATATATATATATATATATATATATATATATATGCACTCACACAGAAAGCCCTCTTTGTACAATGACATACAGCCGTCTCGATAAGCGTGTGTCTGTGTACGTGAAATGGAAAGAGGTGGGGAGGGAAGAAGGTATCTATGATTGAGGCGCCAATTCAGCCGAATATAAATGAATTCAAACTCATATCTAATCAATTCCTCGACTTGTAGATGCGAGTATAATGAAATCAAACCCCTACCCAACTCCTTGACAAGCGATAAATTTACTTTATCAAACCTGAAATGAAGTCAGTTTCTTCAAAGACAGATAACCGCATTGGACCAATTCCCAAAACAAGTCAAATTCAACAGATATTCTTCATTGGAGTCGAAAAATTTCTCTTTTTCGCGGGGAAAACCAGATTATTTGACAAGATAGATAACGAATAGAATGCAATTTCTTTCTCTTATTGTTTTGTATAATGAGATATTCAGTTAACTTCAATTAATCCGGACACAAGACCAAAGTGTGAAAAACGTGCTTGTCTTTCTTTGAAAATCAACATTGAAAATATTGATTTGAGAATCGAATTCTAACCACTGGCTCAAATGAAAAATATGCAATCTTTCGTGTTGTCGGGAATGAGGAGAATATAAATTGTTTTTACTAGCTAATTATTAAAAAATATATCTGGACTGGTGTATATTTTGCCAGTCAGTTAAGTGCCATCACGTGATACACGCTCGGGCGATCATGTCTCTTTTGATTCATGATTCTATAGAACTCAGCTTTCCCTGCCATTCAATACATAGCTTTAGAAGAGATGAATTGAAACTTTCCCAAGTGCTCGTAAATGAAAGTGACGAAGCCGACTGAGATTCGAACTCGGTTATCTGATTTTCTTTCCGAAGGGCTATCCATTACATTATGTGTGGCGATTGTGTTACGCCAATCTTTCAAGTGAGGAATATCCTTCCGGAAGGCACATATATTTCTGACAAGATTTCTCCAATATTCCGGCCGGTAGAAGAAGTAGGATAAAAATACCGTTTAATTAAAAAACAGAGCTTCTATTCGAATATGAGCATCCATAAAAAATAACACACACACACACACATATATATATATATATATATATATATATATATATATATATATATATATATATCAGACATGGATTGTTCAGACATATTAATATTTTTTATATATATATATATATATATATATATATATATATAAAAGTGAACATTGAAGTCAACACTTAGAGGCGAGAGGGTGTTTCATGATAGACGCAATTGTCAGGCCGACGAGTCAAGACACAGAGGCGACAGGCTGTTTCATGCCTGACGACTGCGCCTAGCATAAAAAGCCTGTCGCCTCTGAGTGTTGATTTAAATGTTCACTTTTATATTTATATTTGCATACGCTCTATCTCTAATATTGAGGAGTTTAACCCATAAATATAGTACACCTTAAAAGCTAGATTTCTTCATATATATATATATATATATATATATATATATATATATATATATATATATATATATATATATATATATGTAAAAATATATGGATATAGATCCGACAGTACATCGTCATTGTCAGGTTGAATTGATAATGTTAATTATATTTTTATGAATATGGCCTGAAGATGGTTTATTAGACCGAAACGTCCGACGTTGACATATTAACATTAAAACAGCATAATTGCATATAAGGATTTTTGTTTGTTTTTTTTTCTGTATATATTTTTTTCATATATATATATATATATATATATATATATGAATGAAGTAATATAGTTTTAAGATGTGCTAAATATATATATATATATATATATATATATATATATATATATATATATATATATGTATATATATATATATATATATATATATCTTAATATATATATATTAATATATATATATCTTTATATATATATATTAGTTGTGTTATATATATATATATATATATATATATATATATATTAAGACAATTTATGTTTATACATTCTTTTATAGATACAAATATTTAAGTAAATGCTCTGTTTATAATAAACAGTATTAAACAACATTTACCGGCCTCAATGTCCGAGAAAAAGAATGTATAAACATAAAATATCTTAAAACTATTGTCGGGCTTTGTCCATTTCATAATATATATATATATATATATATATATATATATATATATATATATATATATATATATATATCAATATATTTAATATATATATATATATATATATATATATATATATATATATATTAATATGTTTATATATATATATATATATATATATATATATATATATATATATATATATATATATATATATCTTTAGGAAAGAGCAAGGGACAATAATAGACAATCATTTGCACAAACTCAATTTCCATAAGAGAGAAAGGCCAACAGACAGGAAGCAAATTGAAAACTATTGATAGAACTTTAAGATGGCGACTGAAAAATAATGGCCATGAAAGCATAAAAACAAAACTTGATGTACTTTGTTTTTATGTGCAATGTGTCTTCCATGAGATCTGAGAACCTGACTGTCAAACACCTGTCTTTTCCTTTCTGTCCATAAGTCATTTATCCCTGTTAATCTGTCCATTCACGTAATCCTGTTAGATAGATTATTCACTGTTTCTCGTTTTTATCGGTGTCTTATGAGTTTTAAATTCTCCAAGCTTTCTTTCCTCAATCTGTTTTCCAAACATTTTAATTGTCTCTTTCTGATTATAAGTATAAGTTTCCTTGGATCTAATTTCCTTCCTACTTTTTTGTTTCTCTCCATGTTCTATCGAAGATATTCTTCGTATTCCACCAAATGTGCTGTAGGCATAGCAGCAGTGGTGCATCTAGAACAAGATAACCTGACGAGGGCCATCCGTCTTCAGACTGGTTTTTGAATTCGAAGTTTTATAGGAGGTCAGAAATTACTTTTTTAATGAACCGATTGTATTTATTTCGAAGAAACTGTTGTCGTCGGGTCAATTTGAAAGCTATAGAATTACTGAGAGTAGCACTATACACAGCTTATCCTGCGTCCTATACATGAAGAGAAAGCTGTTCCGGGAATTGGGTTCCTGGCAAGAGAAATATCTCAGAATATCAAATGCAAATCGGTAACATCAAACATGTAGAAATTTTTAAACATCAAGGAAGTGATTTAAAGCTAATCAAGATAATAAAAAACAAGAAAATTTCGTTAGAAACAAAGATTAACAGAACGGTTAGGAAATGTTGCGTTTTGTATTATCGTCTCTTAGTCTCCACGCTACGACTATCAACAAAAAGAACCGTTTCTATTTTCCCATTTGTTTTATAAGTGGGGGGGTGACAGCTTGGATTCTAATAGTCATTAGGAGAAGGGACGTCACAGGAACGCATGTTGCAGGATGGTTCAGCATCTCACCGCGGATGGTTTTAGCTGGTCGCTAACCTGGGTGTGGGAAGCATATCGCAGCTTAAGAATTATTGCGACCGTCTGTTGAATTCACGCCGTTTTGAACTTATATCCAAAACCCAGACAAAGGCAATCCATCACTGTCAGAATGCCCCGGCCACGAGGCACTTTGGTCAATAGCTGACCATTCTGGCCTTGGCCTTCGCATTCTGTAGTAGTAATATTAACGTTCTTACATTATAGGTCATAAGATTGGGGACAAGGATTTAAAAATTTGCCTTTTTTAAAACTAATCTACTAGCACACTTTTAAGCAGAGGCAGTTTTTCTTCCTGAAGGGTTTGATCATATATTCAATAATAATATCAATGTTAATAATAATAATAACATTAATAATAATAATGACGATCATAATGCCGAAATGAATTCATTACATCTCGAAATTTCCTTAAAATATTAGCTTTTTATGCCTCCTATATCATACTGGCTAATGGTAATCTTAGAGCTGATATATTTATATTTTAGGTACCCCCATTTTCTACGAAATTTGATACCCTGCACTAATGATTAAATACTTTCTGCATCTAGCTTAAAAAGAGTTCATTAAACTATATAAAGCATAAATCCCAAGGGTAGTCCAAAAATTTCCGAGGGGAACCTATAGCCGTGGAAGCCGAACAATCTTCTAACACATGAACAGACAACTGGAGGTAACAGAAATATTTCCGCAGAGGAGAGGACGAAGCGCAGATGAAACAAAGAAATCATAAAGGAAATGGAAACAAAGTGGACTCTTAGAATACGCCAAATCAAAAAAAAAAATGCCAATTCTTGAACTCCTAAATGGAAAATAGGAGAATTTGACACTCACAGGACTTATCGACTGCAAAAGGAGCAGGAGAAAGCATCGGGTTGTCTGCCTGACGACCTCCAGTGAACGAGTGCTGAAACACTGGAATTATCAACGGCACAAACGTTGTTAAGAACTACAAGGGATAGGATATTGTGGAGAGACATGATTGTCCACGTCCTGAAAGAACATGACATACAGAAGAAAACTGATTTAGAAATATTGCTCTAGTCTGATTTTATTGTAGTAAACCCCACTACAGTACTATGAACTTTTCTTCTTGTCGTAAATACTAACTGCGAGACTTACTAGGGAAAAATCGTAGGGTAACGGAGACTCAGTGTTAACCTACCCTTCTTACTGCTTATTAATAACACTCTTGATTTGTATATATATATATCTGTTATTCCAATACACTTGTTCAACCTACCTTCCTCTTCCATGTCTTTCTTTCTGGCTTCTAAACAAGCCACAACAGATTTAACGCTACAAATTACTAGAAATATAACCGATAAAAAGATTTTACATCCTATAAACGCTTCGTTTGCGGAAATATATTTAACTTTAAAATTTAGCGGCTTTCATATTTGAATTTTTCTGATGAAGTTTAATTCTTAAGTTAATGATTAAAATAAGCTCATTGCGATGTCTACGGCAATAAAATATCCGTAGATACCCCACTATTATATCGTTAAATATTAACAAAATATTGCAATAAAAATCATAATTATGAAAGCTGATCGTTATTTTAAAGAAGTAAGGGGGTACAAATCAAAAGATTGAAAAACTTTTCCTTTTCACTGAAACAGACGTTTCTTTTTCTCACTGAAACTAAGTAGCGTCTGTGACAGCAATTTACTAAGCGTAGCTTAGATGCGACACAAGGCCAAAAGTATAGGAGTATATAGTTAGGATCGACCTCACTACTCTGTCATAGATGGTATGGCGAGGTAAGCTTGATAACTATTACAGCACGTCGAAGTGCTTGGTTGCGTTTGCGATATTTTGTTTTCTCTCTTTCTACACGATCAAAACGGAATGTTCCATTATTTATGAAGTATTGGCGGGGCGTAACGGTCGTGCTAAAAGAAAGGAAGAATTCTAATAAGATGTTAAGCGTTAATGATGATTGCTCAAATCAAAATACGTCGTCTTATCGGCGTGTGGTCTTATGTCAGTAGCTCTTGGGCACTTCCACCGTGGTGTAATGGTTGGCAAGCATGTCTCGCCAGGTCAGTTACAACTGAGTAGTGAGTTCGATCTTCGCTGGGTGCTGCAAGCTTTCAGCCTTGTGTCACATTTAAGCTATGCTTAGAAAATCACCATATAGACCCCTCACTCTTCATATAGCAGCATGCGCATGACTCAAGAGCTCACCGTCCTGAGGAGCTTAGTTTAAGGATCCAACATGGAGCTGCTTCCGTTAGATGATGATGATAATGTCAGGCACATTCTTTGCTGGGTTTCCATAATTCTTTTTCTAGCAAACATCTCTTCGATGTATATTTCGGACAATCGTTCTCCGCTTCGCTCGGTGAGACTACACAACTTAAGCGTTTTAATATTTTTTTTGGGGGGGGGGGGAAGATTAGTGCCAGACCAGCTTTGTCCAGAAGGGTTTGTTTTCTTATTTGATCTGTTAGGCGATTGATGCGATTCTGAAATGTTTCCACTATCTTCAGTTCATTTTACACAATCTCAGCCGTAAAGCAGTACAGGTTGGGTGGCTGGTTTATTTTGTTTAGTGGCATATCAACATCTCTATGGGTTATTCAATGCCGAAATCAATTTTCCACGCAATTTTATAGCTTCAACTCCATATATTTTATACATAATTTTATACTTTCAATGCAAACGTATTTTTAAGATCGTTTGTAGATCAAATGTATTGTTGGCAATTTAAAAAAAATGATTTACGGGAAATTTTGCTACCAAAATTCATTTTAATATTTTTTTAGTGATTTTCATTTTACTATAAACATCTATTCGTCATTTTATTATATCAGGTCATCCCATAAGTTCTGTCCGAATTTTGAATAAAGAAAACAAGTGACCAAATGTTACATTTAATTACAGAATCAATCAACAATGTATTTTCCCTGATTATCTATGACATCATTCCATCTATTAACAAGCTTACTTATTCCATTACTGTAAAATTCTTTTCGCTTTGATTTGAAGAACTCACAAATGTCAGTTTTAACCTCTTCCTGTGTTACAAAAGCTGTTTCTTCCAAATGATTCTGTAAGCTACGAAACAAACGATAGTCTGAAGGAGCAAGATCGGGAGAATAAGGTGGATGAGGAATTTTCTCCCAACCAAGTTCTTGTGACGTGATTCTTGCTGTGTGTGGTCGCGCATTGTCCTGATGAAACATCACCTCTTTTCGATTCACTAGAGCAGGTCTCTTTTTCCTCAAAGCTTGGTTCAAACGCTCTAATTGCTGACAGTATATTTGAGCATTAATTGTTGCATTGGGTGGTGAGAATTCAAAGTGGATTATTCCTTGGCGATCCCACCAGATTGAAAAAAGAACATTTTGCCCATGAAGTTCCCTTCTCGGCCGTGGCTGGGGTCCTTCCCCTTTACCAAGCCACTGTCTACGACGCTTAACATTTCGATAAAAAGATCCATTTTCGTCGCCATTCACAAGTCTATCCAAAAAGGTGAAACAAGTTGGCGAGAAGAGCAGATGTCAACTCAGGATTTGAGGTTGTTTTCAGACAATTCATGAGGCACCCATTTTCCAAGTTTAGGAACTTTTTTCAAGTTGTTGAAGATGACGATGAACAGTTGTATGGTTTGAACTGAGAACCACTGCCAATTCCTCAACTGATAAAGCAGGATTTTCTTCAAGGGCTGCTTCAAGAAGCTTTTCATCAAACTCAAGGGTGAAATCTCCACTTCTGAATTTTGCAAACCATCTTCTGCAAGTTGTTTCATTCACACATTCCTCTCCATAAACTGAGTGAATGTTTCTAGCCGCTTCGGCTGCTGAGTTTCCTTTCTTGAACTCATAAATCATTGTGCCTCAAATGATTCTTGGGTACTTCCATGTTAGCAGGGTTTTAATCAAACAAAATTTAATTTTATTGTTCTCTGAAATAAAATTTGATCAGTTTAAATGCATCTAAACATAAAAATAATGTTCAGCTCCATTAGACATTATAAAATACTCTTTTTCGTTCATTTTAAGAAAAAGTTAAAATTCGAATAGAACTTATGGGATGACCTGATAAAATGTATTTTTGATATATTTTTTTTTAAATAAAAATGTACTGCTGGTAATTTCGCTAAAAGATTTATTGCTGGTAATTTTTTTTTATAAAAATGAATTGCTAGTATTTTTACTATAAAAATACGTTTTGTTTAACAAGTGCTACCACCCCGGGTCAGGATGGACCTAGTAACAATAGCAATAATGAGATGTTATCACGCTCCTCATTATCTTAAATTTCACAAGCAGTACAGAGAGAATATATATGTTGTAGATCTTAGTTTTGATTTGTAGGGAATACAACCTGACGTGAGAAGTGTTTTGTTCTTTTCTAACACTGCCTGATTCTGTGTTGAAGAGTAACTGGACCTTCATCCGAAAATGAAAGTTGCATACAGCAGTCGTTGGAAGGAAAGTGTGTAGAGTGTGGTCGTCTTTCTACACCACAGAAAACTTTAGAAAAAGGTCATACCATGTGACGCATCGTAGATCTGTGGATATGATCCCGCAATCAACGCTCAGTTTTCGCAGTGAAAGACTCCCCCAACCGCTCCGTCGCAATGTGAAGATAGCTGTCAAACAGTTTACTTGGTCAAGTAGTAAACAAGAATTACTATCGTGATTTGTTTGTTTGCTCGTCAAAAGAAAAAATAGAACATTGGGAACTCAACCATGACAACACACCTGTGCAAAGTTTTGTGACAATTGCTATGGAACGAAGCTAAAGTCTTCAGAAGGAAACCTCTTGAAAAAGATTGCCCTTAAAATGTGTCGCGCATACACAGTAAGTTATAACATTATAGCTTACCCCCATTGTTTATAGCAATGCTTAGGAGGAAAGTGTGTAGAGTGTGACCGTCGCATTACACTACATAGGTTCCCTCAGTGACCATGGCATCTTCACTTTTTTTTTTACCAAACACAACATTCCCAGGTTCGATAACCACTACATTCACCATATCTCGCTCCTCGCGACTTGTCCCTTTTTATAAAAATCAAATCCCACTTGAAAGGAATAAGATTTCAAGACGTCGAGAAAATCAATGAATGCGACGAGGCAGCTGCTCGCTATCCTCCAAAAAGGAATTCCAGAAATGATTCTATCAATGGAAAGGACACTGGATTAAGCGTGTAGCTTCAAACAGGGACTACTTCGAAGGAGATTAAATGCCGAAATGATATGTGTTATAGTTTTCTTTTTATATCACCAGTCCTGATACTTTTTGATCAGTCTTGTATATAATAATACTCTATCTTTTACTGACTAGGCGACATTATTTTATGTATTCCTGAGTAGGAATATTAAGACTGAATTATGTAGAGATAATCGAAGATAATCAAAAATCTTATTAAAGTATTTTTATGAGAACAGCCGAGAAATTTGAAATGGAATGAATAAAGTTTCACCTGGGAAATTGGGAAAACAAACCACTGAAAATTTTGTAATGAAGAAAAAGACAAAAATAAAAAAAAAAGACAGATGAAATGAGGAAGAATGAAATAATGTAAGAAGAAGATGTAATATGTAACATGAAGGAAAAAATGAAATATGTTGAATGATATACACAAAGAAGGAAATTGGTTACTGAAGTCATTGATGTTTCAAAGTCTCCTGTAAAAACGACTGTAACCTTTTTGCAGGTTGAAGTCATCAAGGCTGGAGTTTGATCTTCTTAACGCCATTTTGATCCCTTCGAGTCTTGGGATCAAAAATTTGCACTTTGAGCCTTTCGTTTCAAAGATCTGTTGTCACTATCAGAGAGCCCAAAATATAACAGACTCCACATCTCAAAGCCTCCAGATATGACTCTATCTCCCCACCTTTCTCCCTTATATATATATATATATATATATATATATATTTCTTGCCTTTCTCTGTTTCTTCACGAGACATTCTGTCTATATTTATTCTTTTTGTATATTTTTCACTTTACTCTCTCTCTCTTTAATTTGACTTTCTCCCCACCTCTCTCCCTCACTCTGTATTTTTTGTTTCTTTTTCATCTCCCCTCTTTGTTTCTTTTTCTATTGCTTTTAGTTCTCTCTCTCTCTGACATTACCCTCTCTATTTTCCTTCTTTCTTTCTTTCTTTTTTTTAAATTTCTCTAGCGCTCTCATTCTACTCTCTTTTTCTCTTTCTCCTTTTCTGTTTTCTTTGTTCTCTCTGTCTTATTTTCTCTCTCTCTCTCTCTCTCTCTCTTCTTCCTCTTCTTCTTCTTCTTCTTCTTCTCACTCGTTTTCTTTTTCATATTCTTGTTTTCTTTTGCTTTTCTCTTACTCTCATTTTTCCTTTACTCTCCTCTTTCTCTTAGGTACCCCCTCTCTCTCTCTCTCTCTCTATATCTTTCCTCTCTCAAGTTTCTCTCTCTATCTTTTCATTATCTCTCATCCTTTTTACCTTTCCTTTCCTTCTATATTATTCTTTTCCTCTTTCACTTTTCATTTTCCCGTTCTCTCTCTCTCTCTTTCTCATTTCTTTCTTTCTTTCTTTTCGCTCTTTTTCACTCTTTCATTCATCTCTCTCTATCTCTCTTTCTTCTCTCAGTGTCGTTTTTCTCTCCTGTTCTTCTGTCACATGACACAACCGAAACCAACTCATCTCACCAACCCGGATATGCGGTCAATGTCTTATGCTTTTACACTTCCGGCTTCTATTGAACTTTTCAAATGTTTGACATAAGTCAGTTCATAATCGACATTTTGACTCTACAGTGAACACAGATTCCACTGTGTCTCCATATCCCGAGGTTATCTCTACCGTATGCAGTACTTCACTTTCTGTCGTAGAAAAGATAAAGAGATAATTTATATAAAGAATTAAATAGTAATATTAATGTGATTAATGCCGAAATTACTTTGCTAACAAGAATTAATCAGGCATTAACTTACTATCAATTCCTTGAATAATAAGATCTTTATATTCGGATTGTTGTCAGACACATGCTAAGTACTTTCAACAATTTCAAATTGTCATCTTCAAGACGCAATTTTTTTCTATACATAGGCAAACACTAAGCGAAATATGTTTAGAACGAAATGTTTTTTTTTTAATATATGCTATCTATTGAGAGTTGAATATATGTTTTGGAATGCGCGATGTCACGACGCTAGAGTTCTTGGTACGTGTCTTCCATTTGACAATAACTCGAATATAAGGATCTTATTATTTAAGGAATTGATAGTAAGTTAATGTCTCATTAAGTCTCGTTAGCGAAGTGATTTCTACATTAATCACATGAACATTGATATTATTTCTTTGTATAAATTGTTTCTTTATGATATAAAATATAAGAGTTCTACACACTCTAATATATATATATATATATATATATATATATATATATATATATATATATATATATATATTAAACGTGTTTCTCATTGAATAATATAGACATATTATGTCTGTTAATTTTTTGAAAAATAATCCTTTCTAGTTCTCTGACCAAGTACCGTGATTTTTTCTTACCCAAGTACTTTCCCGATCTTCTCATCTGCACAAAAAAAGAAATTGTAATATATATAATACATATCATTAATCAATTAATTAAAATTCATTGATACACACACACACACACACACACACATATATATATATATATATATATATATATATATATATATATATATATATGTGTATATATACTGGGAGTAACCTGATTTTCGACGTAGGTCGGAAGTCACCTACATAAGCATCCACGAGTCTGCCTTATGCTTGGGAGCCATAACGAAGGGCAAAACGTTCACCTAAAAAAACGATAGATAGCGAATGCAGCCAAATTCAATATGACATACGCCGTCTTCCTGAGAAAAGCGCCGAGTGACGACGTTTTATATTATGGGAGATGGCGCTGTAACCACGAAACGCCGCACGTTGTTTCCGACGTAACCTGAGTACTTGCTGTACACACACACACACACACACACACACACACACACACATATATATATATATATATATATATATATACGAAGAAAAATATACGGAAAAAACAAACAAAAATCCTAATATGTAATTATGCTGTTTTAATGTTAATATAATGTCAACGTCGGACGTTTCGGTCTAGTAGACCATCTTCAGGACATATTCATAAAACATAATTAACATTAGACTATATTCAATTCAACATGAAAAGACAATGGATATAAGAGTAAGACTAATCAAAACAAATAACTGAAATTTTTCAAGATCAGCGTTATGTTTCAATATGATCACGTCGGCGTCACGTCGGCGTCACGTCGGCGTCACGTCGGCGATGTTGTGAAAAGTCCGACGTTGACATTATATTAACATTAAAGCAGCATAATTGCATATTAGGATTTTTGTTTGTTTTTCCGTATATTTTCTTCATACTGCCGGATCTATATCCATATATTTGCTTACATATATATATATATATATATATATATATATATATATATATATATATATAATACTTGTCAGCTGCCAATATACCACATAACACCCTTCATCACTAAGCCTTGGAGTGGGTAGAATGGAGATCAACGTGTTTTAGTGAACTCAGTAGTTTTCGGTCTGCTTGTCTGAATTATCTTCAAGAAGCGAGAGCAAGATCTAAAAGGTCAGCCAATCTAACAGGGATCTAATCCCACAATCCTCACACTTGCTCTATATGTGACCTCATTTGTAAATCACTAGCAGGTCTTAAATGCCACTTAAAATTATCGCACAAAATTTCATAACTGAATCAACTAAGCTATCAGATCCTCATATGTCGAAACCGACGGGACAGTCCATTATATATAAGACATAAAAGGTTAATGATCAGAGTTGAGTCCAACCAGGAAGCAGTAGTATTAAAAAGTGCTCAATACACTTTTGGAAAAAAAATGTACAGCTTTTAACTTTAAAAACAGGAGGTCAGTTGACTAAGCGACATTAGTTACGGTTACATTATGGTCTCATCAGGTGATTTTTTATCAACTGATCACCTAACGTTTTTTTATTTAAAAAAATCCACAAAGAACGCGACATTATTATTTTTAAAAAAAAATAAATAAACGCACGACGATCAAGCAGAGGGCGTTAAGTGTAATAGAAAGAGGGAGGGTGTGAAGAAAGAAGGAAAAGGAAAAGAAGAATATGAAGGGTGAAGAGAAGAAGAGAAAAGCAAGCGTATCGAATATATAAAGGAAAGGAAGAAGAAAAGAAAAAATACACCAAATGTAACGTAAATGAAAAGAAGATTGTATATTAAATGTAGGGGAGAATGGGAAATGAAGAAAAGCAAACGTATTGTAAATATAACAGTGGAATTTTAAATACATTTTTTACCCAGCCTCATATTCACTTAATAAAAAGTTTTTGATATGAAGACAAGGACTTAAAATTTCGGACTTCTGGTTGAAAAGTACTTTTTTTTTTTATCCAAAAATGTCATAATCTCTAATTTCCTATGTTGACATAGGTTGCAAATGTTGTTATGATTGTGGTAAATTGGCCTCCACTCGGACCCTCAAAATGAAAGAACGATGAGAGTCAATGAATTGGTCGCCAGTTAGTCTATTGTGAATTAAGGTCATCGTCTGACGAGGTCACCTGTGGTAAATTGGTTGCCACTCGGACTGTCACCAGAAATAAGACTCATCGAAAGTCGATTTCGTTTCCAGTCATTCGTTACCCACCAGTTCACAATAAGTTCAGTTCTTTGGTATTTCCATGCATTACTGAACAACTACAATGCTTCGGACATACGATTCTTCAATTCAACAAATGAGGCCTAGTCACAAGAAATTCCACCAAGACTTCTCATCTCAAATAATTGTCGCGAACTACAAGACAGATTAACCTGCATTACAAATAGGACATTTTACATTAGCATTCGTTCGAAGAATTCTTAACGTTTTCTTCGATAACGAACTCTCTACAACAGGAACTTTAATTAAGTTTCTCAGTTACACATTTTTACTCTTTAAAAATATTTTTCTCTTTAAATAATATATATATGTGTGTGTGCGTGTGTGTGTAGTGCAGTTCAATTTATATTAGAATGAATCATTCATACAAAAAGTAAATTAGTAAAGTTAATGATATAAAATGGCGAAATCACTTCGCTAACAAAATTTTAAAGATGCATTAACCTACTAATCACTCGATGAATGTTATGATCCTTGTTTTTTAAAATTAGACTTTAGAAGGAACCGGAAACCCAATCTTAAACAGGAAACCCTACCCCTGTTCAAAAGAACCGGGCGATAGGCAATCCTATTTAATTCGATTGGTAGAGAAGAAAAAATTTAGATAATAAGGTTTCATAGTTCAATCATAGACTTTAAATGTATAGATTTGAAGTAGACTTTAGAAGGAACCGGAAATCCAATCTTAAACAGAAAACAACGGATAAACCTCTACTCCTGTTCAAAAGACTAGGGAGAAGTGTGAACGGGGCGATAGACAAACCTATCTACTCCTCGTCATTTAGATTTCAATGTCATGAACATTGGCCGTCGTTTAAGAGGCAAGGGTTTAAACTGTAACACGTTGTCTTCAACAATCTTTTAATAACACAACTTCTCCAGTCATTGGAATTTATCATTTTTATATTTTATCATTATGATTTATTTTATTTAATGCGTGACTACGCTATGATTTAACCCTTAAACGGCGGGAAGGTTAACAAAATATTCTCAGCAGAAGTGGGTAATCTTTGGCTGAATGGGTGAAATTCAGTGAAGAATAGGACAGAGGAGTTTCTTATTAATATTTCGTATTTTATTTTCTTCATTCCGTACTTGATTTTATTTATTTAAGTGTAAACATTTTTGAACGTGTCTATGTATATTTTGGTTTCTAATCAACTAATGGCCAGCCTAAACAGTATGACCAAAATTTGAAGTCATTTGTACGTATATATCGGCATATTTTGTGTACATTCTCGCACACAAAAAAGATTTGCTTACTTAGCGTTCGTTTAAGAGAAGGGATTGATAGAGGAAGAAGGAAAAATATAAGTAATTATGGCTGCGTAATTCAAACAAATCATCGCTAGGATGCCGTATCAAGACGAGAAAATCCATTTTTTTAAAACAGTAGATTTTTATTTTGTTTTAATTAAAAACAAAAACTATTTTAAATATCTAACGGAGGCAGGAATCAATAATTGCCTGGGCTATTATGTAATGGAAGCAGGAATCAATAATTTCAGGTGAAAGAATGTTATAGTTATCTTTCAAAGATTAGCTATATTTCCAGTATGACAAAACTAGGTAGACTATTTACATTATTCGGACTAGAACAGTCCACCAAGTGAGCGAAATAAAGGGTTCAGTTCGACATTCCAACCACCTGAAGAAGACCGGAACGTTGTAATAAATATGGCGACAAGGATGAGGACAATAATCCGAATAATGTACATAGTGTACATAATACCTCATCTCAGAAATATAGACAGACAAGATTCATTCATATTTGCTGCGGGACTAACAAGGATTTATAAATTGGTTTTATTTTCCGCGTGACTGAACTAGGGTTCCTTCATATTTACTGCGGGGCTAACTAGAATTTAAAAATAGGTTTTATTTTCCGCGTTACTAAACTAGGATTCATTCATATTTGCTGGGAGTCTAAACTAAAATCAAATGTAAGTCAACTTCAATAATTTTCATTTTAAAATTGTTTCTGTTTGTCGCCTGACTGAATATCAAATTACAACAAAATAAATACGCGTGGAAACGTTTCAAATTTCTACAAACGTCAGACGTGACTAGAAGCCATTTTTAAATTATTTCGCTGAAACGTGAAGAAAATAAAAACTGTGTGTATTGTCAATATTAGCGAGATAATCGCGCAGTACGAAAGCTTTCCCAATGGCGTCTGTCTCCCGACTGAGTAACTCTCTGGAAGATTATCTGCCCACACATGCGTAGTAAGGTCTACTTTCATCGTCAAGTTAAAAAAATGCCCCCCCACCACCAAATCAGAAACAGCAGCACCTTTCACCCTTCCCCAGATGTGGAAAAGGATTCATCTTGATGATGAGTGAGCGACACAATAAATGAAAAGGACTTGCACCTTGTGACCCTTATCGAGCTAATAATAATAATAATAAATAATAATAATAATAATAATAATAATAATACAAGGGCTTCCGTCTGAATCATTAGAGATGGGATTTTTCTCAATATATATGCAATAAACTTGGGCGGTGGTTAATAAAAAGTCTATCGGAAAATAATGGATCCGAAATGAAAAGTTAATAAAGACCCCGTGGGTAATAACCACTCGTGGCGGGGGGAGAGGTTCATTAAAAATACCCCATTCTATTAAACACCTAAGAGTAAGTAGATGCCTCTAGCTTTTTTCGTATTTCTGGTTTTCCTGGAAAGCTAAAATTAACTCGTTAATTAGCGTCTCTTCAGGCCATTGGCAGGGGGGGTTAGATTTATTATTAAGTTAAGATTATTACTACCTGTTGTCCTACTCACGAAAATGTCGCGGGTTTAGACTATTTTCGGACACTAATTTCACGTGAGAACCCTCTACTTTAAATTCGGTTTCGCAATAGATTCTGCTTTGCTTTGGTGAGTGAGATTTTAGAAGCATTTGTGAATCCCCCCCCACCCCGAATTCTCACAGTTGACTGATTTTTCTACGAATGAATCGCCGACAAAGAGACGCCGATTTCTACAAGTTTACATTTAATGTTTCTTCCCTGGTGAGATTAAGCGCTATTGTCACTCTATTGATTTTACTTCCCAAATGATAAAAACTAATAACATTTTATTTTATCGCAAGCATTTAATCAAACGGTTTAGCAGAAATCTTATAACGCTTTCCTCACATTTGATTCAAACCCCACGTTCTTAATCTGCATGTGTAATTATTTTCATGTGTTTTAAAAGTTTAGAGGTTGGTTGATTCTAGATATTTTTTTCATAATTGTTTAATTGTTATTAGTAATCAATCAAATGGCGATTAATTTTAAGATGAGAACGTTTCCCTATCATGTTACGCACGTTTCAATTGCATTCCATTCACGCTGGTTGCGTTTCACACACTTTGCCGCGTTGATTACCAGTATAATCGCTTTTTTCAAGATAACCGACAAAAACTTGTATTTGCATTATAGTTTTATACTTATATGCATTTTTAAATATAACTTAAAGACAGAAATGTCGAAATATTGAATATTGTTCAACATTACACATTTTCTTTTTGCTTTTTCTTTTCTTGACTTGCCTTATTCCAGTTCCAAAATATTGGAAGAATTACATCAATTCTTTTCTTTATCATTATTATTATTTCATTCTCTTTGATCTCTGGAGTATACTTATTTCTTTCCAGGTCCCAAACAGATATCCGAGAAATCGTGTCATGACATCTTCCACAGAGCATTTTTTGAAAAAAGAAAAAAAAACACAATCTAAAATCTAAGATCGCATACATTTTAAATGTTTTCTTCGTCTGCGCAAATCAATTATACATGAGAATGTGGAGAGCCATGGCCACCTACACCCTTGTGCAAATTAATTGAAACAAAACGAATAATTCCATTATTTTTTTTTTTTTCGTATTTATCCAATGAAAGAAGCTCCAGTGCACATTTTAGTACTTCGGATGTCCATTCCACAAAATCGTTCCTTGCAGATTGACCACAAACTCTCGATTGGATTTAAATCAAAAGTGATTCCTGACCAGTCTAGTACTATCTAAAATAGGAAGAACGAAAAAGAATTAAAAAACGAAATTCTGTATACCTGCCACTTGTCAGATTAAAGTACTATCCATGCCCACTTCAGTTAATATAGTTTAATGGGACATGAAATTCTCAAGAGTATACATCTAATCCTGTCTTTCTTACTTAGGTGACATGCGTGATATATGTTCAAACGGAAACATTACAAGAAAGATGAGAAAGAAAAGAGTTACAACCTTATGCAAATTAATTGAAACAAAACGAAATATTCCGTTATTATTTACGTTTTTCGTATTTTTCCAATGAAACAAGCTCTAGTGCACATGTTAGTACCTTCATGCGTCCATTCCACAAAATCGTTCCTTGCAGATTGACCACAAATTCTCGACTGGATTTAAATCAAAAGAGATTTCGGGCCAGTCTTGTACTTTGATTTGCTCACTGGTAAGGCTTGCTAGTGTGTTTGTGTATCGTTACAACTTTCGTAAACTTCCCTGGAGTAACGTCCATGGTAGACAATGACCGTAGGACAATTAATCGACACTCGAGACAATGGTGTCTGGGCGTGATAAAAATCTGATGCAATCACGGATGACGCAATATTTTTCAAGGCCAAACAAATTTCATCATAGACCCCGAAAATAGATTCATATTACAGCACATGAATGCGAATGACCTAATCTGAGGAGAAAATAGGATTCAATTACACCCTGTCATTCCAGTGGGTCTAAAACTGACCATATGGTGAAAGAAAGGTAAACTAAAGCGGTTGTTTCAATTAATTTTCACAATGGTGTAGTATTTCGTTGTCAATGATTTTCTTGTAAGATTTGTCAATGATTTCTATTATAATTTTGGCTTACAAATATTTTCTACTATAAAAAATGCATTGACAATGATTTTTATTTTAGGAATGACGTTGCCAATGATTTTAATATAGGAATTACGTTGTTAATGAATTCTATTATAATTCTGCCTTACAAGTATTTTATACCATAAAAGTGCATTGCAAATAATTTTTACTTTAGAAATTACATTGTTAATGACTAATATATATATATATATTGTAGGTTTATTCATTTTGATAGCCTTAGCAATGTTTAAGGAATTAGGTAACAATAAAGAAGATTTTTTTTTTACCTAATTTATTAAGTTAAAAGATTTTAGTCAGAAAAGGTCTTCTGATCTTTGACTACACCCAGATTCAAGAATATATGCCTGCTAGCAAAATGCCGACGCAATCGACCCGATTAAAACTGAAAAATCTAGCAATAAAAATCTTGTCTGCATTAAATAGCCCAGTGAGGTGTTGATATGCCGTAAAACAAAATAAACTCAACAAGCAATTTTGTTATCCTCAATCAGTATGGCTGATGCTAAATTCGAGTAGAACAACGTATTGTGTCTTCTTGGTTTCACGTTTTCCCCGGAAATGAAGTGGAATAAATTGAATAATTTGCTATGTCTGCTGGTCGGAAAGCTAGTTCTCTATTTCAGGCCAGACTATATTTCTCTCCAGAATCCATCTTGCACATTTATAAATTTACCATTCTGTACATTGAATATTGCTGCCATATCTGATCTGGTGTTCCAGTTATATATCTATAGATACTTGACAAAATTCAGACAAGGGTGTGTAATGTCTTCAGTCCTGAGATGGCCTCTCGACTTCAGCCATTTTTCTTAATACCGTGATGTTACTTCCATGTGTCTTTTTCTATAATTTCAGGAAAATTGTTATGGTGAGCTCTCCTCTTTGGGATGAATGAATGTTTTTATATTATTGTAGTCCCGCATTGATTTCGTCCAGTTAACTGATGTTTCTGCCACATTTAAGGATTATGGAGATTTTATTACTAACATTATTTTATTTAGTTTCTTGTAAATAGATTTGTACTCATATTGTAAATACTCATTGGGGCTAGTTTTTAAAATGGTTGTTTTATTCCTTCCCCCCATAGACAATGAATTGTTAGGATTTTCATAGAGACAATGAGGTATTATGGTGAATGTAGTAAGAAAAGAAGTAAGAATATGATGTTGTTGCGTTAGGAATATTTTGGTTGTTGTTGCGTTAGGAATATTATGGTATGTTTAGGTCAGTGTTTGTGACTAGCTAAGTTTAAAGTTAAGGCAGAAGAAGACTGTCCTTTTCCCCCAATCCCCTTTTTGGCCTTGTGCCAAATTTTCTATATTCGAAACGGGAATAAATATCGCTCTCTTCCTTGGTGCCTCGACTACATTAATTTAAACGTAATACTAGATTGGCAGTTAGGTCTCATCGTTTTAATGTTGAAATAACTAGGTGCAACCGTAAGTTCTATTCTAATAGATTCTTTTTTTACATTTTTCTTTTGCTTTCTTACTTCCCTGTCAAATACGATTTTCAAATATTTAAAAGCAACACCAATGACCATTTTCCTGAATTATTTTTTTTATTGTCGCTCTCTAAGGTTTTCTCATTCTCTTTCAATCTCAGTTACCCCTGCGTCTTAGTGGCATTATCACCTTGCTTCAGGTGAAATGATTATAAAAATGGTTTTCAAGAACATACTATACAGGATATCTTCACATCAAATATAAACATCACAAACACACATACACACATATATGATAAAAATATTGTTTTAAGCCATGTTATATCTATGGTTAAAAAGTTTTCAATTTCAAGGATAGAGCATGTAGATATGTAAACGTGGCCACTGATATCAAAATCAAATGGCGACAGTCTAGTTCATACTTGAAGATTGCATTCATGCATGAGAAAGACTGTCACCACTTGGTGTTGAACTCAGTGTCCACTTACATATATATATATATATGAATTTAGGTAAAAATGGCAGCGGTAAAAATGGCAACGGAAAAAATGGCAACGGAAAAAATGGCAAAAGTGGATAAATAGGTAAAAATGGCAAAAATGGATAAATAAGAAAAAATGACAAAAGGAAAAAAATATAGATGAATATCTTAGAACGAGTTTATTAAAATCTTGGATACAATACATAATGGAAAAACATGAGAAGTTTGTCAAATTAAAAAGCATATTCAGCTACCCCCCTCCCATGAGATATTATTTTTTAGGCGATTACGTCTGAACACACTGAAAAACTTGGGGAAAAAACAATTATAGGTCCACTTGATGAAACCGAAACCCCCACCCCAAAAATAAAACAATAAAACCTTAATTATTTCAGAGGTTATCAGACAACGACAGGGTGAGACTGGTGCCAGTAAAATTTAAAATCTTGTCTGATGCGTTTTCAATCTTTTAATACTCAAGTGTGAAGTCTCTGAGAGGCGTCATATAGACATGTAGAAAAATGGTGTGAACAGAAATTCAAAAGGTTTGCTGAGGGAATAGGCTAAGTGAACTCTAGAATATTTACTTCGTTTACCATAATTTACCAATAAAATAATTAAATTAGACTCTGAGAGTCAATACGAAATCTGTCAATGGGATTCCCAACCTTCGCCTTTGCGATTTTTCCGATTCCGATTAATCGTCCCAACACTAATATATATATATATATATATATATATATATATATATATATATATATATATATATATATACACTAATACACTTATTTTATATATATATATATATATATATATATATATATATATATATATATATGTTCCTCCATTAGGTCACGTAAAAAAAGCAGCATATCACGATTAAAAAAGGCTCATAAATCAACAAAAACAAAGTTTTGTCTCAATATGTTGTTATTAAGTGAAAGCTAAAGCATTAAATTTATTACTTACAGTAACATATTCTGGTGTCTTTCAGACAGAAATTATATAGATTGGAATGTCAAATATATACTCGATTTTTTCCTATTTATCCACTTTTGCCATTTTTTACCGTTGCCATTTTACCTGCCATTTTTACCGAGCACCATATATATATATATATATATATATATATATATATATATATATATATATATATAATGTGTGTGCATATGACGGATAAATTTAAAATTCTAATATAATTACAGAGCTCGTTCGATCGTGTTTCTTAAAAATCACCATCACAGTGAAATACAGATTTTATTGCAGTTAAAATAAGTTTGTCTTTGTAATTTAACCCCGAAGATGACCTTGAAAAAGATAGAAAGTACCCTCTTGATGAATTTCATCTTAACATGTGTGTATGTGTGTGTATTTGCGTGTGATCATCTATTCATCTATCATTCATCTATCTATCTATCTATCTATCTATCTATCTATCTATCTATATATACAAATGTACATACATACATATATATATATATATATATATATATATATATATATATATATATATATATTGATAATATTAGTGGTCAATATATATATATATATATATATATATATATATATATATATATATATATATATATATACATTATATATTTATTTTTTTTAAACAAAGCAAATTTATATATATTATATATATATATATATATATATATATATATATATATATATATATATATATATATATAAATTTACATTGTTTATAAAAATAAATATTTCATTTTAATTCCTAACTTCACTAAATAATCGGGTTTATTTGCCGTGAGATTAAAAATAATAAAAAAGGTCAATTTAAATCTCGTCTCAATGAACTTGTCTCCTTAGACAATGAGGGAACGTGGATCATTAGCAAATGCTTGAGGCATCTCTGCAAGTTGAGGTGGCAGGGAGTCTAGACTAGATTGGGACTCTGAACCATCACACAGCGAAATTCACTTTTAATTCAAACTTATGCCACATTCTGTTCAACTGTTTTTCCATTTCAGGTTTTTTTTTCCCATTCAACAGTTTCTCGATTTAAGTAAATGCAGCGACTTTTCAGTTAGACCTCGTGTATTTAATTTTTATAAACTTGTAGATGTATTCATTTTGATAGCCTTAGAAATTTCTTTTTTTTTTTTAAGGAATAAGGTGACCATAAAGGAGATTTTTTTTTACCCAATTAATTAAGTTGATTTATTTTAGCCAGAAAAGGACTTCTGGTCTTTCGTTCACACTTGGATTCAAGAATTTATTTCTGTTAGCAAAATGCCGACGCAGACGACCCCACTGATACCAAATGCTGGCCTTAAAGCCGATCAACGCAAATTAATCATAAAGATCTTTCAGATTAAAGATCACAATTTCTTCTCTATTTATCGAAGTGTGCAAACGTTGCCCGGTTCTAAATCCGTGTTGGCTCCGTTACAATTAAGAGTGGGGAGGCGAAGCTGAGGCTAAAAGTCTTTCCCATTACATCAAAAGAAAGTTAATTATTAAAGATAAGTATGTAGGTAAATGAAAACAAAACAAGTATATTTTTAGAAGCCATGGAAAACATGTGATATGAATTAAAGCTGGGCAATGGCTTGATGGGGAGGGGGGCGGTGAGAGAAGGAACATTTTGAACGCCTCTTGCTTTTCCTCCAAGTACTGCCAGATTAATTACAATTGTCAGACTGACATATATTAATTCAAACATATAGGAAGGGGGAGAGGAAGAGGGGGAGAGGAAGGGATGAGGAGTTCAGTGGAGAAATATAGCGAGGGAAAAGAAGGAAAAAGAGAGAAAGAAAACGAGGTAGAAGAAGCTACCTTTTGGCTAAGATAGTTGTCTCTTTTCCGTTGATTATTGTTCAAGCCTGGATCATTATCAAGACTTGGCTTCACAAAGAGGGGGTCTCTACACGTTGCTTGCAGGCACGTTTGTGACTGATAAGTCCAGTGCGGGACAGGCAAAATACGGTCACAGGAGCTGAGGCTGAAAGTCCGGCTCTATATAGTCAGGTCACTTCTAGCGCTACTGGTTTTATGTCAGCCAGTACAACCTGTTTCATAGTCGGATTATCGGCGACTAAACCGGTACACCCACAGAGTTTGTCTGTAAGGAGTGTGGCTAGTCACCCAGCTGGATTAAATACAAGACCTGTCAAAAGGGTGGAGGAAGCTTTTTGTTTAACGAACATCTAGCACAATTATCCTGGGTGTCTTGGACTCCAGTTTTTTTCCTAACCATTAGTTAAGAGAAGGACACTTTCTAAAACCTACGACCCGGCGAATTCACTGTCAAGCCTGGATAAAAGCGAAGAATTTAAGCTCAATGAAATTAAACACTGTACCTATTTGTCAAATAGCGTAATAAGTGTCAATATCTGTATGCGGCATCTATTGGTCTCGAGAGACCATGGAACGTCCTGGGTAAGACGATAAACAACATCCTACAGCAAGGCCTCTGATCAGGAGATTTTGAGGAAAGTTGAACCAACTCTTAATTGCTGGTGTTTCCAGATCCACCCTAATACGGAGTGGTAGCACCTGTTAGGGTCCCAGATATGAACAAATATTTAATCCCCTAAAAAAAGTTCAAAGCACTATGAAAGTGTAAAAATAGGTTTTAACACCAGTAATACATAGTATCTGTCTATATTTCTGAGATGAGGTATTATGTACACTATTTACATTATTCGGACTATTATCCTCATCTTTGTTGCCATCTTTATTACAATGTTTCGGCCTTTATATTTCTGAGATGAGGTATTATTTACACTATTTACATTGTTCGGACTATTGTCCTCATCCTTGTTGCCATCTTTATTACAACCTTTCGGCCATTGTATGCTCCGGCTTCAAGGACACATAGTGCAGTTCATAAAGGCGTTAATTAGATCGAGTGACAGGACCCAAAGAGTGTGAGTTCAATACCCGGTTAAGGCAGTGGAGAACTTGGAGAGGGGAATTAACAGGCGATAACTGATAACTGACACCCGTTAAACATGACACATGGAACTAGAACAGTCTACCCCAGTGAGCGAAATAAAGGGTTCAATTCGACATTTCAACCACCTGAAGAAGGCCGGGGCGTACAACAGCCGAAATATGGCGACACAAAGATGAGGACAATAGTCCGAATAATGTAAATAGTGTACAGCAATACATATTTGTAAAACAAATTTACTACATTCAGGTTGATATGCCGTAAAACAAACCAAACCAAACTAAGACCATGGATCTGGGCCCAAATAGTTATGCCTCAACAACTGATGACAGCGCTGCATCTGTTATGGCTGTATAGGCTCATACAGGAGTAGCAATCTCGATTGCAACGAATGCGTGTGCAGACTCTCGCCCCCGATGGCGACCGACGTGTAATCTTTCCATCGAACACGCTTGTTCTATATATAAAGGTAACTGACATTAGGAAAACTGTATTCTTAGCCAACGCGTTTCATCCAATGTGAACTTTTTCAAAGTGAAAACGAAATGAATTTATTAAAAACAAAGTAACTATTAACAACAAAACAAAATGTCCTTACCAACTGGAAGAATTTAGAAAACGCTATTGTATTTATATTGTCAACTGAAAATTACGTCAATTACTGTCACGTGTGGAAATATTGTTTTTATTGTTGTGTTGACGGATTCAACCATTTTCTTTTGATTTCTTGATACAATTGTGTACGTTTGTTTGAGAGAGTAGTAATTTTGTTAAGAAAGGTGAAATAGGGAAAAAGCCTGGGCGTAGATTAATATTTGGATAATATTCAATGGCGGCACTCCCGAGGATTTTCCTTCTGAGTGAGTTATTTTCTTTTTTTATGAGTGTAGCATTTTTAAAATCAAAATTGTGGAATTTATTTCAATGTATGACTAGTGCATTAGCTAAGTTGTTTTTTATGAGGTCACTTTTGTACTCATAAATGCGTTTATTTTTTTAAATTTCTGCTTGTTTCTCCAATATATTGGGAGAAACAGTTTTGGCAATTTATTTTATAAATGCCTGCTTCAGAAATATTATTGCTATTAGTGTTTGACGATTTGAGTAAATCCATAATGGTTTTGGAATTGTTTGTGATTATTTTAAGATTATTTACATTCGATTGCTTGTTCTGGATAGTGGACGTGACAGAGTTGGTCGGTAGAATTATGCATCTGTTTTCACATAATTTACTATTGCGGATTATGTTATTAATTTTGTTTCAGTTGTATATTTTGTATGCCTTTCTTTTTGCGTTGTGGATGAAATGATATGGATATTGTAGGTTTTTTAATGTGTTTTCTATATATGTTTCTTCTTTATGTAAATATTGGGGTCTGCAGATTCTAAATTCTCTCAGATAGAAACCTTTAATAATTCTAGATTTGATTTTAGAAGAGTGATTTGAGTAGAAACTGATCAGGTCATTTTTGTTATTAGCCTTTCTGCAAACGTCAAAATTGAGTTTGTTATTATTATATATGAGAGAGAATTACACTACATACAACATCTGGTACCTAGTGTTAATCTCACCTTATTTAGCAGCGTAAATAATGCTGTTTTAAAATTGAAAAACGCCTACTCGAATTCCAGCTATGTTCCATTTTGCTTCAGGAAATTCTCAATTCCACTAATCTTATATTTTGCGAGATCACCATTGGACAATCTATCGTCAAAAGTATAGCCACAAATCGCGCGGAGACAATTTCTCTCTCTCTCTCTCTCTCTCTCTCTCTCTCTCTCTCAAAAAGTGTGGATGGTCCTGCACGAAACCTTCACCAGTATAATCAAATCTCATGTGCTGTTGTCGGGCTGTCGGTTTCCGTGGAATCGATCAGCTTGACCCCCATACGTCGAGTCGACGGGAGAGTCGAGAGTATATATATATATATATATATATATATAATGATGAAAGCGGATATTTTTGTTATAGTGGAACACACCTATTCTATTGTTAATAGGCTCTCCCACCTGTAATGAGTAGTAGTAGTAGGAGTCGCTCAGGGTTCGGTCAGTTAGTCGATGTCGGACGACCGTTAGTCAGATACTAAAAGTATCAGCGACCACAACTAGATTTCTCTGCGTCATTACCTATTATATGAAGTTCCTAACGTTTTGTCCGTCGAACCTATTTTAGGACCGACTTAGTACAAATACAAGCCTCCACTGTGAAACTATTTCACAACAATTTTAGAAATCCATGGTATTTTATTTCGCGAGATTAAATCGATCTCGTCTCATCACATCAAACAATTTTACAGCAATAAACGAATTTTAAATTTATCCAGGCACAAGTGAAAAAAAAAATTAAGTAGATTTTTTTTTCAGGAATAAGATGGGAAGGTGTAGATTTTAAAGTTTTAATATGAGGAAATAAAGAGACAGAGAACCGGAGAGAAAGATATGGAGTTATGTCTAGTAAAAAAGTAAATAATATATATATATATATATATATATATATATATATATATATATATATATATATATATATATATATATCGATCGATAGATACGAACTGGTGGAAATAGACAAACATAAACACACCACTCGAACTCGCATACGCACACGCACACGCACACACACACATGTCTCTATATATTTGTGGATTTAGGCAGCAAATTCTCTTTTAGGCATGACTGAATGAATAAATTACAGACATTATGTTTGCTAATTTTTAACAACATCCGTTCATACTCACGAATAACCTACATGCATTGATGTTAAAGGATGTGAGAAATGGGCTACAGCTGTTTAAATTTATTTTATTTTCCCAAGTACTTTCCATAATGGATTTTTTTACGTTCTCATGAACGCTCAGCACATTGTCAACCGTTTTACATTTAAAAGCATAATGAAAAAATTACAGTAATGGAAAATAACGCACATCTTTATATAAATACTTATACTAATGAACAACATATAGTTTTGTACTACTTGCAGCCCTGAAGATGATCTTGGAAGAAGATCGAAAGTACTTGGGAAATGAAAATAAAAGAAATTTAAACAGCATAACACATTTCTCATCCTTTAACATTAATACGTAAGGTTATTTGAAGAGTTATTTGAGATTTATTAAAAATTAGCAGTTTAATGTAAAAATTTCTTCAATCATATATATATATATATATATATATATATATATATATATATATATATATATATATATATATATAGACTCGTTTGAAAACCCTCGAATTTTGATTTGCTAATCAAATCAATCTCGAGGGAAAAAAGGTTTTAAAAAAAGAAAGAGCTACAAACATGAACTTCTGCCGACAAAAAATCGCACAGATGCAGGTCTGAAGCCCAAAGAAAAACCCCGATACGAGTAACAACTAACTAACAAAAGAGCTCAATACAACCGTAGAGCAGACCTAGATACATTTAGTGAGCCAGTTAGACCTACCTACGTTTTCACCTAAACGGATCGTCAGGGAATTCCTGACGATCCGTTTAGGTGAAACTGGTAGGTTTGTCTGGCTCACTAGGTGTATCTATATATATATATATATATATATATATATATATATATATATATATATATAGATAGATATAGATAGATAGATGAGAGGGTGAGAGGTATTATTATGCCATTGTTATTTTACTGTAGGTGTACAGACGTTTATCACTGTAGAATTGTTGTGGTATGTCTTCCCAATTATTGTTTATCACTTGGCGATAAGTCTCGTGGATTCTCATTGACTGACTCTCGTGAGAATTATCACTCCTGAGACTTATGTGGGAATCATCTCCGCTCAAACATAATGTCTCAGTAGGTTTATTTATATATTGTCCTTTTGGAAACCTGATATGATAATCATCTGAATAGTACATTGTACGAGTAGATGCTGTGCAGAATAAACAAATGCAAACAGACTAAGATAGATAGATAGATAGTTAGATAGATAGATAGATAGATAGATACTCGCTAAAAAAAATATGACCAATTTTGATCAATGATTGAAGTTCTCGTACGAACGACAAAGTCTACTGAAGCCAGTAAGTAACTTGTAAAGATTATTGCAGATGTGCCATCCTAAACTGTTCTGTACAGGACCTGGCCTGTTTTGTAACTTCTGTTCAGCTCGCTCGTGTTTAATATGATAGGTGGGATCGAAGCATATTCTGCAGGTTCACACACGCTGCATGTTATTTTCAGAATAGTATGGATTGTAATTCATCCTACCAATAGGACACTTCTTGGAGATAACTCTGCCACACCCATCATACTCTGCCACAGCCATAACATGTAAATTGCTGTCTTGCTGGATCAATGATTTTTCCTAAATGCACGCTTGACATTTGTCCAACTCAATTGCCTGTTCTTGGAAAATCTTCATGAATCGTACGTTCCGGCTTATCATAAGCAGTTTCTCACTCATATTCTTCTATATGACATATTAAAATAGACTCTGTCTATATCTCTGAGATTAATTATGATGACTTGAATTATTTGCATTATTTGGACTGTTACCCTCATCTTCATTGACATATTCACAACGTTTCGGTCGTTGTACGCTCCGGCCTTCTTCAGATGATTGGAATTTAGAACCGAACCCTTTATTTTGTCCTCAAGAACACATGGCCCAGTGGATAAAGATGTTGGTTAGATCCCAAAAGTGGTGAGTTCAATACCAGGCCACAGCAGTAGTGAACCAAAACATGGAGAGTTGAGTTAAAGGGGAAATAACTGAGACGTACGGAAGAGGCATGATATGTGGAACTAGAACAATCTACCCCCGGTGGACGAAATAAAAGATTCGGTTCGAAATTCCAATCACCTGCAGAAGGCCGGAGCGTACAACGACCGAAACCATACGCCCTTCACAGATCGACGTTAATTTTATTTCGGAAGGGAATAAAGAATTATTTTACGCTACCTTGCATTATTTACATTATTCGGACTGTTATGCTAGTCTTCACTTTCATGTTTACAACATTTCGGCCGTAGTACGCTTTTGCCTTCTTCAGATGATTGGACCTTCATGTCTTTGTCTCTCTATATCTGCTTTCGCCTCACGGGAGTTTATCGAAATTCTTTCTTGCGATTCGTGTGTATATCTTTGTCTTCAGCTGGTTCCCCACCCTGATTATGTTGGTGCATCTACCGAAACCATTTCATGTTCGATTCCGCACCTGGTGGCTTTGAGGACACTTTTAAGTTCAACATTCGAAACACCTAGGTCTTTTAAAATGCTAAGATTATATAAAGTGCCTGACATACTTCGGTATCACTTAGGCAGAAACCTATACATATTTGAGTCACCTCAGATAAACTCTTCTTAGCTCAAGCGTGAATCACATACTACATCGATTGCTCGCTGTTTTTTCTTGCCTTCCTATCTTCCGGTATTTCCTATGAGTGATGCATTAATGTTGTAGGGACGGCACATGTAATGAAGCCATGGTAGCAGGGGTGTGTCTTGGGCAGAATATGCTGGCAGAACCCAACCATTTCCGGAATTGTTTGAATTCAGAGTTTTATTGCTCGTAGACTAGTCAACAAATAATTTTATGAAAGTTGCCGTGCCATTTCGACATAGTGTTAGGGTAAACGATGGATTCATACCTTTCCGTAAATGAATGGAATGAAAAGGAATTTCGAAATCGGCTCAGCCATCATAGGTTGTATTCACTATTCCATCGTGCCTTAAATTTATATAGCATCATAAATTCACTAATAATTTTCTATGAGGATTGCTACAAACCTATAAATATCATATATTTGGACACTTTATTTAGTTTAGTATATAATTTCGACCATGATACATTACAATTTGGAGTTTTCCCCCAAATAAAACAAAAAATAGAGCCACTCACACGCACGGGCAAATATGGGTTGGGGGTTGCATGACAATGCCGTATGTGTCCGAGCATAACCTAATTTTAGTCTGGACGAGACTCAGGCATGACGTTAGAACTGAAAGGGGAAAATATTTGGCATCTATCTACTTAAGGGTAATTTGGAAAATTCTAAAATCGTTATTAATAAATGGAAGGTAAGCACATACTAATGCAAAGGAAATTCATCGAAGAAATTTCAGTACATTTCGCAAGTGCAAAACCTAAGAGGAACAAACTGCAATCAGCTTCAGGGTTATTTAGAGAGTAGAGATTCAAATATATGACAGGCTTTGAGGGCAAAAAAAATCATTAACATTAATTAACAGTTAATGCATTATTCGAACAAAATGGATCTGATTCTGAATGTGCTTTTATGGCACATTGACTCCTATATAATGGTCATGTACAGCCAAACAAGGATTTTCAAGTAGATTCTCATAGTCTTTAATCCCATCTCCAAGGTTCTGATTCTGAATGTGGTTTTATGGCACACTGACTCCTATATAATGGTCATGTAGTGTCAAACAAGGATTTTCATGTAGATTCTCATAGTCTTTAATCCCATCTCCAAGGTTCTGATTCTGAATGCGGTTTTATGGCACACTGACTCCTATATAATGGTCATGTAGTGTCAAACAAGGATTTTCAAGTAGATTCTCATAGTCTTTAATCCCATCTCCAAGGTTCTCATTCAGAATATGGTTTTATGGCACACTGACTCCTATATAATGGTCATGTACAGCCAAACAAGGATTTTCAAGTAGATTCTCATAGTCTTTAATCCCATCTCCAAGGTTCTGATTCTGAATGTGGTTTTATGGCACAATGACTCCTATATAATGGTCATGTAGTGTCAAACAAGGATTTTCATGTAGATTCTCATAGTCATTTATCCCATCTCCAATGTTCTGATACTAAATGTGTTTTATGACACACTGACTCCTATATAATGGTCATGTAGTGCCAAACAAGGATTTTCATGTAGATTCTCATAGTCTTTAATCCTATCTCCAAGTTTCTGATTCTGAATGTGTTTTATGACACACTAACTCTTATATAAGTGTCATGTACTGTCAAACAAGGATTTTCATGTGGATTCTCATAGTCTTTAATCCCAACTCCAAGGTTCTGATTCTGAATGTGTTTTATGGCACATTGACTCCTATATAATGGTCATGTACTGCCAAACAAGGATTTCAAGTAGATTCTCATAGTCTTTAATCCCATCTCCAAGGTTCTGATTCTGAATATGGTTTTATGGCACACTGACTCCTATATAATGGTCATGGAGTGTCAAACAAGAATTTTCATGTAAATTCTCATAGTCTTTAATCCCATCTCCAAGGTTCTGATTCTGAATGTGGTTTTATGGCACACTGACTCCTATATAATGGTAATGTACTGCCAAACAAGGATTTTCAAGTAGATTCTCATAGTCTTTAATCCTATCTCCAAGGTTCTGATTCTGAATATGGTTTTATGGCACACTGACTACTATATAATGGTCATGTAGTGTCAAACAAGAATTTTCATGTATATTCTCATAGTCTTTAATCCCATCTCCAAGGTTCTGATTCTGAATATGGTTTTATGGCACACTGACTCCTATATAATGGTCATGTAGTGTCAAACAAGAATTTTCAAGTAGATCCTCATAGTCTTTAATCCCATCTCCAAAGTTAGGATTGTGAATGTGGTTTTATGGCACACTGACTCCTATATAATGGTCATGTAGTGCCAAACAAGGATTTTCAAGTAGATTTCTTTAATCCCATTTCCAATTTTTGTATTTAAAAAAATAAATTATACTTTCCCCTTTGATACCGAAACTTTACGAATTTAAGCGGCACGGTATCATATTTTTACAGTTGAAATAGCCGTAAGTTCTATGCTAACAGTTTCTTCTCTCGCACTTCTCGTTTGTAGACCACTAGACAATTTTGTATATATGTGAACTCTGTAGGACTTCATAGAGACTCTGATGTATTATGGTGACTGTATGAGAATGTTACGTAAGAATGTGTTGTTCTGGTGTAAGGAATACTGTGGGATGTTTGGGTTAGTAATCGTTGCTAGCTAAATATAAGATAAAACAAATTGAAGACAAGAATTCCCCTATCCCCCCTTTTTGGCCTTGTGCCACACTTTTGTATTATTACACAAAATAGATATTGCTTTTCTCTTTGGTACCTAAACTTTCTGAATTTAAGCGCAGCACAAGATTGGCGGCAATGTCTCATAGATTTACAGTTGAAATAGTTAGATATAAACGTAAAATCTATGCAAACAGTTTCTTCTCTCGCACTTCTCACTTGTGGAATTCGCTTCTGGCTTCTTGATTTCCAGACAAATTTGATCTTCAAAAATTTAAATGCAATGTCAATCTTTATCCTCTGTCTTCTTCATTTCATTTATTTTCCTCTCTCTCTGCAATGCTTTGTTGACAATGTTTGCCGCAGTCTCTGAATATGGAATTCAGTGAAGTCCGTAAGCTGTTCGATATCAGAGGTCAGCAGTGAAGATTCAGAGAACGTAGCGGTTGCTAAGTAATTCTTTGTCAGGTTGGCAGTGCCGACAATTTGGAAGAAAAAAATGGCTGCCTTTATACACGTCGCATTGAATATTTTGAGCTTTCTGATTGGTTAACCCTTTTATTGGTGAACTATAAAATGAGTCAACTCATTTTGACTGGCTCACTAGTAAGCATGTATACACAAAAAACTGCAACATGCTTTTCCTTTCCTAATATTCTTTTAGTCCTGGCTCCTTAGTGGCTTTATTGCCTTCCTACAGAAAGATTCTAACTTGTATCATCATTAATCTCTATCTATAAAAGGCAGGACGTGTGTGTGTGTGTGTGTGTGTGTTTGTAACGAATGCACGGCCGCAATTTTCGACGGATATGCACCAAAATCTACATGCTCCAAGTTAGCGGGAAGATCAAGACCGACTTTGCATTTCCCAACTCCCACCAATAGTGGAAATAATCGATTTTTCATTTTCTACGGTAGTTTTTCAAAAAAAAAAATCTATAGCTGCATTCGTCACAAGTGGGAAAAATTTAAATCTGCATGGCACTTTACTCCAATTGGCTCATTTGCTTGCATAAACTCAACGTTGATTCTGATTCCGCAGAACTGGGTTGGGTGTGAAAAAGTATTTGTTATTAACATTCTTTTTTCATTCGATTTTTCCAGTTACAAGTCCTTTTTTTAAAGCTGATCGTTTTGTGTTCATTTTGTTTAGTTCTTTTTTCGTAACAGATTTAATATTTAGTATAGAGCTTAGAAAAAGTGTGAGATAGGCAAGAAGTAAGGCATGTAGCAACATCAGCACGGCAAAGGGCACTCCTTTTAAAGGCAAGGAAGGGCAAAAATATTTTCAGTCAAGTGATAACGATTGCTGTATGAGTCGTACGATTTCTGAATCAAGCACGGACAACGCCGGGCCATGCAGCTAATGGAATTTAAGAGCATCTTTTATATCCCAAAATGGATTGAGAAACGCTCCTCCGGACCTTACAAGCAAAGTTGAGATAGCTGTTTTTTTTAATATTTACACAGAGGTTGTAGATTAAAGTAACTATACTTAGGCTGAACCTATTGCACTCTCATGGAAGATATAAATGTAGAAATGTTATACATAAAATGGAAATACACGAGCGACTAACTTTTACCCAGACACAATCCACTTTTATTTTAGTTTGTTTAATGCCTAATACGGTAATATTAAAAGTAAATAAGGCAGGTTTGTAGGCAAAGTTTACTTATATAATATAGACAAGTACTTGTATTTGCAGTAACTTTATTCTACTGTAAAACAAAATGTAAATAGCGTCTTCTTGTACGTCATCAAAGTCGTTCATTTGTTTTTTTTTATCTTCTGGGGTCATTTTTTTGGCAGAGTTCAATTCTCAATATCTAACATGAATGGGGAAAAAATTCTTTTGGCAATCTCTCACTCTAACTTTCACACAATCTCTCACTTTTTCTCCATCTCTCTCTGATACAAACACACACGCGCCTATATTTGACACACGATAAAATGTTAAATAAAAAACATGAATCAGTCTTAAATAAATTGTATTGATTGACAATCAACCCTCCAGTTATATATGCACACACACACATATATATATATATATATATATATATATATATATATATATATGCATGTATGTGTGTGTGTGTGTGTGTGTTATGAAATGGACAAAGTCCGACAATTATTTTAAGACATTCTTTTATGTTTATATATTGATTTTTGTAGATACAAATATTTAAGCAAATGCTCTGTTTATAATAAACATTATTAGACAACATTTACCGGGCTGAATGTCCGAGAAATTTTCACAGAAAATATTCGTCCTCCGACAGGATTCGAGCCTGTATCCTATACGGAACCGTCATTTAGCTTGACGTGCCTTTAAAATAATTGTCGGACTTTATCCATTTCATAATGTGTGATGTCATTTGTTTACATTTGATACGCCATGAGCAGATATGGATGTACGTGAGAGATCCATGGAAGATTGAAATTTAAAAGCAGCAAATTCGACCTTGCTAAACGAACGCTCCTCTGTGGCCAAATCGGTAAAGGCACGTCAAGCTAAATGTCGTGGACCGTCTGTCAATGACCATAATATAGAAACATTTCAAACCACATCAGGAGTACGACAAAGAGGAAATGAGAGACTCAGACTATTTAATTTCTTCCTAGACTATGTCCTGCGCGTTTACAAACACAGATCTGATGAATATTGGTCATCTAAGCATTCCATACTGCATTCCAAATGATAGAGGACCATAGCCCTACTTTCCCTCCCGAGACCAACGTACTGATGCGGAGGATAGAGGTTTGTTGCTGATGACATAGGTATTCACAGTTGGTATAAGGATAATCCACAGCAGAAAATAAGCATCCTTTATCACGTGTTCCAAGAGACGAGACTTAAATCTTTTCAAATCAGAAATTATGATCTGGAAATTGAATGAATGAACTGATGAGACTTAGACTGAAGCCGTGATAAAAAAAATTCAGGGTTTAGAATAGTAAATCCTAAAAATTCCAGATACTTCGGCGTATGGATCAGCTATAAGAAATTAAGTATAAGAGGAAAAGAAATTGAATATGGCGTTCAGGAAGTAGATTCGTCCAACACCGCTAATTGCTTCAAAGCCAAAACATCAACCTGAAAATTAGAGTCATGTTCTTAAATAGCCTCATCAGATCGAGACATTTATCTGGATGTCATGCATGGTGCCAAACCCGTTCAGAAATATCTAAACTGTCAGTTGTATACAACCGCTTCCTGAGATCATGTTTGGAAAAAGATTATGAGTAAGTAAAGCCTGTGAGTCGTAGCAAAGAATATCCATCTTTGAACATTGCGATCTGGCTCTACAGAATCACAAAGAACTGTACCGAATAACAGAAACCACACCAGTTGAAGACTATCAAGAGCAGCAACAACTAAAGTGGATGCCACTTGTAACTGGAAGAGAAAATAATAACATAATCAAAATGTTGACATTCCAAACTACTTCAAACAAAAGGTTAGGAAGGAAACCTCCATCAATACTGGAAACAGTGATAACAGCTACTGGGCTTGAGAAGAGAAAATAATAACATAATCAAGATGTTGACATTCCACACTACTTCAAACAAAAGGTTAGGATGGAAACGATACTGGTAACAGAGATAATAGCTACTGAATTTGATAAATCTATTTTCTTAAGAAATTTTTTTTAAGAGAAAGATTTTATAAATCCCAACCGAAAGTTCTACTGGTTGCAAAGTCAATGACTACCAAATGATTCCTTATAGGGAAACGGCTAATATTACAATTACTATTTGAAACACGTCAGTCAGTTCGCTGGAGACTAATAAGTATCATCATGAGCCCAGGTGAGACTCTGTGCCAGTTGTTCTTCTTGGAAAACGGCTAATATTATAACTCTACCTTGTGTAGTTCTCGAGCCTTATTTTGAGTGAACGTTAGTATAAATGATAAACATTTGTCAGTAAAATAAAACAATTGTGAAACACGGAAATGATGATTTTCTACATCATTATTGGAGTACTTGGAACAGTCCCACTAATCAATACAATAATATATCCGTGGAAGAAGTAAACTGCTTGAAACAACGGAGTATTGTTGCAATGCAAGAGGAGGTTGAAGAAAGTGCGGATTAATTTCTGATTACTTGCTACCACTTGATCCCCAGGGAGAGGTTGGTACGAAAGTTCGTAAAACTAATCAAAAATGAAAAAAGAAAGGAAGGCAAGAATTGCTGAGAAGGGTATTTAAGGAGTGTCTAGTTACGAAAGGAAGTCCTTGACCCACACACAATAGAAGCGAGAGGGCGTGAAGTAATTTTCCTCCAAACAGAAATAACAGAAATAAAGAAAGAAAGAAAGAAAGAAGCAAACAAAAGAAAGAAAGAAAGAAAGAAGCAAACAAAAGAAAGAAAGAAAGAAAGAAAGAAAGAAAGAAGACAATAGAGGAAGGAAATGAAGGCAAAGATAAACTCAAAGAATTTCGGTAAGAAATAAGGACAATTATAAAAATCCAAAACGGAACAAGTCGAAACGGAAGACGAAAGAAGATTTGAAAAAAAAAACATGCAGAAAATACTATCGGGACAAAAAATAAATAAATGCCGAAATAATGATAGAAAAAAAGGAAAGTATGTGTCAAAGGTCAATGGGGCAGCAAAAGCATAGATTCACAGTGGGGCAGATTATGATCCAATTAGACTGTATTAAATCACTCAAAACTGAATGATATTCAATAGAAAAAGAAAAAAAAATAAGTAAAAGAAAGCAAGAAAGAAATCATGAAGCAAAAAAGAAGTGGACGCGATGAAAAGAAAGAAAGAAAGAAAGAAAGAAAGAAAGAAAGAAAGCATGAAGCAGAAAAGAAGTGGGCGCGATGAGAAGAAAGAAAGAAAAAAAAGAAAAAATAAGCAAACAAAAGGAAGAAAGAAAGAGAGATAGAAAAAATAAGCAGAAAAAGAGGCGAATGCGATGGAAAGAAAGAAAAAAGAAAGAAAGAAAGAAAGAAAGAAAGAAAGAAAGAAAAAGAAAGCATGAAGCAGAAAAGAAGTGGACGCGATGAGAAGAAAGAAAGAAGCAAACATACAAAAGGAAGAAAGAAAGAGAGAAAGAAATAAAAGCAGAGAAGAAGTGGAAGGGAGGGAAATAAAGAAAGAAAGAAAGAAACAAACAAACAAACAAAAAAGAAGTGGACACGATGGAAAGAAAGAAAGAAAGAAAGAAAGAAAGAAAGAAAGAAAGAAAGAACGAACCAAAGAAAGAGCGAAAGTGAGAGGGAAAAAGAAAGAAAAACGAATGAAAGAAAGAAAGAAAGAAAGAAAGAAACGAAAGAAAGAACGAACGAAAGAAAGAACGAAAGTGAGAGGGAAAAAGAAAGAAAAACGAATGAAAGAAAGAAAGAAAGAAAGAAAGAAAAAAGAAAAATGAACAGAAAGAAAGAACAGAAAGTGAGAGGGAAAAGAAAAAGAAAAAACGAATGAAAAAAGAAAGAAAGAAAGAAAAGAAAAGAAAAAAAAGAAAGAAAGAAAAACGAAAAAAGAAAGAAAAAGAAAGAAAAAAGAATGAAAGAAAGAAAAAAAGAAAAAACAATGAAAGAAAGAAAGAAAGAAAAAAGAAAGAAACGAAAGAAAAACGAAAAAAAAGAAAGAACGAAAAAAAAAAAGAAAAAAGAAAAAAAAAAAAAAGAAAGAAAGAAAGAAAAAAAAAAGAAGAAAGAAAGAAAACGAAAAAAGAAGAAAGAAAGAAAAAAAAAAAAGAAAGAAAGAAAAGAAAAAGAAAAAAAGAAAAAAAAGAAGAAAGAAAGAAAAAAAAAAAAGAAGAAAGAAAAAAAAAAGAAAGAAAGAAAAGAAAGAAAGAAAAAGAAAAAAAAAAAAAAAGAAAACGAAAAAGAAGAAAGAAAGAAAAAAGAAAAACGAAAAAAAAAAGAAAAACGAAAAAAAAAGAACGAAAGAAAGAACGAAAAAGAAGAAAAAAAAAAAAAAAAGAAAAAGAAAAAGAAAAAAAAAAAAGAAGAAAGAAAGAAAAAAAAAGAAAAAGAAAGAAAAAAAAAGAAAAAAGAAAAAAGAAAAAAAGAAAAAAAAAAACGAAAGAAAGAAAAAAGAAAGAAAACGAAAAAGAAAAAGAAAGAAAAAGAAAAAGAAAGAAAGAAAGAAAAAAAAAAAGAAAAAGAAAGAAAACGAAAAAAGAAAAAAAAGAAAGAAAAAAAAAGAAAGAAAAAAAGATGAAAAAAAAAAAAGAAAGAAAGAAAAAAAAAAAGAAAGAAAGAAAGAAAACGAAAAAGAAAAAAGAAAGAAAAGAAAAAAAAGAAGAAAGAAAGAAAGAAAAGAAAAAAGAAAGAAAGAAAAAGAAATGAAAAAAAAAAAAAAAACAAAAAACAAAAAAAGAAAAAAACGAAAAAGAAAGAAAGAAAGAAAAACGAAAAAAAAGAAAGAAAGAAAACGAAAAAGAAAAAAAAAAAGAAAAAAGAAAAAAGAAAAAAGAAAGAAAAAGAAAAAAAGAAAAAAACGAAAAAAAAAAAAAAGAAAACGAAAAAAAAGAAAGAAAAGAAAAAGAAGAAAGAAAGAAAAACGAAAGAAAGAAAGAACGAAAAGAAAAAAGAAAGTGAAAGAAAACGAAAAAGAAAAAGAAAACGAATGAAAAAAGAAAGAAAGAAAAAAAAAAAGAAGAAAGAAAGAAAACGAAAAACAAACAAAAAGAAAGAACAAAAAAAAGAAAAAGAAAGAAAAATGAAAAAAAGAAAGAAAGAAAAAAAAAAGAAAGAAAGAAAGAAAAAAAGAAAAAAGAACGAAAAAAGAAAGAAAGAAAAAGAAAGAAAAAGAAAGAAAAAAAGAAGAAAGAAAGAAAAACGAAAAAAAGAAAGAAAGAAAACGAAAAAAAAGAAAGAAAAAACAGAAACGAGAAAAAAAAAGAAAGAAAAACACGAAAAAGAAAGAAAGAAAGAAAAGAAAAAAAAAAAAAAGAAAGAAAGAAAGAAAAGAAAAAAAGAAAAGAAAGAAAGAAAGAAACGAAAGAAAGAAAAGAAAAGAAAAAAAAAGAAAGAAAAAAAAAAGAAAAAAAAAGAAAGAAAACGAAAAAAGAAAAGAAAAAAGAAAAGAAGAAAGAAAACGAAAAAGAAGAAAGAAAGAAAAATGAAAAAGAAGAAAGAAAGAAAAAAGAAAAGAAGAAAGAAAGAAAACGAAAAAAAAAGAAAGAAAACGAAAAAAAGAAAAAAGAAAAAAAAAAAAGAAAAAGAAAGAAAACGAAAAAAGAAGAAAGAAAGAAAACGAAAAAAGAAGAAAGAAAGAAAACGAAAAAAGAAGAAAGAAAGAAAACGAAAAAAGAAGAAAGAAAGAAAACGAAAAAAGAAGAAAGAAAGAAAACGAAAAAAGAAGAAAGAAAGAAAACGAAAAAAGAAGAAAGAAAAGAAAAAAAAAAAAGAAAAAGAAAGAAAACGAAAAGAAGAAAGAAAAAAGAAAAAAGAAGAAAGAAAACGAAACGAAAAAAAAGAAAACGAAAAAGAAAAAAGAAAAAAAAAAAAAGAAAGAAAGAAAACGAAAAAAGAAGAAAGAAAGAAAACGAAAAAAAAAGAAAGAAAACGAAAAAAAAAGAAAGAAAGAAAACGAAAAAAAAAGAAAGAAAGAAAACGAAAAAAAAAGAAAGAAAGAAAACGAAAAAAGAAGAAAGAAAGAAAACGAAAAAAGAAGAAAGAAAGAAAACGAAAAAAGAAAAAAGAAAGAAAACGAAAAAAGAAGAAAGAAAGAAAACGAAAAAAAAAGAAAGAAAGAAAACGAAAAAAAAAAGAAAGAAAAGAAAGAAAAAGAAAAAAAAAAAAAGAACGAAAGAAAGAAAAACGAAAAAAAAAGAAAAAAAGAAAAAAAGAAAAAAAGAAAGAAAGAAAACAAAACAAAAAAAAAAAAAAAAACGAAATGGAAAGAAAAAAGAAAAAAAGAAAAAAAGAAAGAAAAAAAACGAAAAAAAAAAAGAAAAAAAAAAAAAAAAAAAGAAAAGAAAGAACGAAAAAAAAAAAAAAAGAAATGAAATAAAGAAAAAAAGAAAGAAAGAAACGAAAAAAAGAACGAAAGAAAGAGGAAAAAAAAAAACGAAAAAAAAAATGAAAAAAAAAAAAAAGAAAGAAACGAAAAAAAAAAAAGAAAGAAAGAAAGAAAAAAAAAAAAGAAAGAAAGAAAAAAGAAAAAAAGAAAGAAAGAAAAAAAAAAAACGAAAGAAAGAAAACGAAAAAAGAAAGAAAGAAAAGTGAAAAAAGAAAAAGAAAACGAAAAGAAAGAAAGAAAGAAAGAAAAAGAAAGAAAGAAACAAACAAACAAAAAAAAAGAAACAGGAAACAATGGAAAGAAATCTTGTCTCAGAAAGAAAGAAAGAAAGAAAGAAAGAAAGAAAACGAAAGAAAGAAAGAAACCAAAAGAAAAAGCGGCTGAGAGGAAAAATTAAGAAAAACGAATGAAAGAAAAAAAAAGAAAAAAAGAAACCAAAGAAAGAAAAACGAAAGAGGGAAAATAAAAAAAAAAACAAATGAAAGAAAAAGAAAGAAAAAAAAAAGAAATTTTAGAAGGGCAAGATAAGAGAAAGAAAAGAAAACGAAACACGAAACGAAATCCAAAAAAGAACGAAAGTGAGAGGGAAAAGGTCGCTTAACGAATGAAAGAAAATAAAGAAAGAAAAGAAAGAAAGAAACTAAAGAAAGAACGAACGTCTAAAGAACATTGGTGAGAGAAAAAGAAAGAAAAAAGACGAAAGAAAGAAAGAAAAAGAAAGAAAGAAAGAAACCCAAGAAACATTGAAAGAAAACTGAACTTAACGAAAAAAAAGAAGGAAAAAGTGAGAGGGAAAAAAGAAAGAAAAAAATTGGATTGAAAAGAAAGAAAGAAAGACAAAAGAAATAGAAAGAAAGAAGAACAAACGTAAGAAAGAACGAAATTTGCAGATAAAAAAAAGAAAAAAACCCAATCAAAAGAAGAAATCTCAGAAAAGAAAACTAAAATGAAAAAAAAAGAACGAACGAAAGGGGTTCAAAAATTGGAATTTGGGAAAAAAAGGCCGACGAAAAAAAGAAAGAAAGAAAGAAAAAAGAAACAAACAAACAAACAAACAAAAAAGAAGTGGACCTGGCTGGAAAGAACATCGAAAGAAAGAAAGAAAGAAAGAAAGAAAGAAAAAAAAATGAAAGAAAGAAAAGAAAGGAAAAAAAAAAGAAAAAAACAGAGAAAGAACGGAGAAAGAAAAAAGAACGAGATGAGGAAAAGAAAGAATAATTTGCATCAAAGAAAGTTATCCTCAAAGAAAGAAAGAAAACAAAAGAAAGAACTGAAAGTTAGGAGGAAAAAGAAAGAAAAACGAAAAAAGAAAGAAAAGAAAGAAAGAAAAACGCATGAAAAAAAAGAAAAAGAAAAAAAAGAAAAGAAAGAAAGAAAAAAAAAGAAATTATTTTAAAAATAAAAGAAAGAACGAAAGAAAGAAGAAAGAAAAAAAAAGTAAAAGTCTTCAATTAATCAAGAAACCTAAAGAAACGAAAGAAAAAAAAAATTTTTAAGAAACTAAAAACTTTGAAATTAAAAGAAAGAAAGAACGATTTTACGTGGGGCAGATTAAAAGAAAAAAAAAAATAATGAAATTTAAGAAAAGAAAGAGTTCAAACAAACAAAAAAAAAACAAGTGGACACGATGGAAAGAAAGAAAGAAAGAAAAAAAGAAAGAAAGAAAGAAGAAAAACGAAAAAAAAACAACAAAGAAAAGAAGAAAGTGAGAAAAATGAAAATTTCAAAAATAGATTCGTTCAAGAAAGAAAGAAAGAAAAGAAAAAGAAATAAAAGAAACAAAGAAAAGAACAAAAGTGAGAGGGAAAATTAAAAAAAACATTTTAAGAAAGAAAGAAAGAAAAAAAGAAAAACCTCTAAGAAACGAAAGAAACAACGAACGAAACGAAAGAACAAAAGTGAGAGGAAAAGAAAAGAAAAAAAAAGATAAAAAAAAATTAAAAAAAAAAAAGAAACTCTTAAAGAAAAGAACGAACGAAAACTTAGTTTAAAGTGAGAGGGAAAAAGAAAGAAAATGCTGAAAGAAAGAAAAAAGAAAAGAAAGAAAGAAAAGAAAGAAAAGAAAGAAACAAACAAAGAAACGAAAGAAAGTTTGAACAACTCTCAAAGAACGAAATTGAGCAAACCAAAAAATGAAATATAAAAACTTATAATTTATTAAAGAAAGAAATTGTTTTTAAAAAACGGAAAAAAAGAACGAACGAAAGAAAGAACAGAAAGTGAGAAAATAAAAAGAAAATTTATTTTACAGATGAAAGAAGCCTAGTAAAAAAGAAAGAAAGAAAGAAAGAAAGAAACGAAAGAAAAACCCGAAGTTTCGATCAAAATGAAAGGCGAAAGTGAGAGGGAAAAGGCGGAAAAACAAATGAAAGAAAGAAAGAAAAAGAAAAGAAAGAAAGAAATTAAAGAAAGAAAAGAAAGAAAAAGTTCGATGTCTAAAATAAAGAAAAGGAAAAAAAAAAGAAAGAAAGAAAAGGTAAGACAGCAAAAGAAAAAACGACGATGGAATGAAAAAATAGAACAAAGGAAACAGAATGAAAATTAGGACACAACTAATAAATGAAAGAGTGAAAGAAAGAATACAAGAAAAATTGCCAAAAGTCTGAAAGATTGAATGAAAAGTGAGAAAGAAAAGAGAAAGAAAAAAATGACAAAAGAAGAAAGAACGAGAGAAATAGAGCGAAAGAGTAAAGGAAAAAAAAAGAAGAGGAAAAAAAAAGAAGAGGAAAAAAAAGAAGAGGAAAAAAAAAAGAAGAGGAAAAAAAAAGAAAAGGAAAAAAAAGAAGAGGAAAAAAAAAGAAGAGGAAAAAAAAAGAAGAGGAAAAAAAATGAAGAGGAAAAAAAAGAAGAGGAAAAGGTTCGGTCGAAGATAGAAGAAAGGAATACACAGACACACACACACACACACACACGTCCCTGTGCGTCCCTTTGTTCTCTTAAACATAGGAAACCGGGGCCAAAACTATTAATTATCTTACTTATCGTAATAAGTAAGTCAAAACGAACTCACTGGGTGGTTAAGATATTTTGCCAAGACAAAAGGCAGTCCCCCCCTCCCCGACTCCATTGTTCCAATTGGTAGACACACCACCAAGAGGACAGGAACGTCAAGAGAAAGTCATTTTGGCACATTTCTGTTGATAAAGCAAACTAAATTACAATCAATTTTATAAATATATATATATATATATATATATATATATATATATATGTATATTTCTATATATATATATATGAATATATTTTTATATATATGGGATTTTAGTTCGAACCCTTTTAGTTACTCTTTTACTAGCTTGGGATATGTCTATCTTATTTTCTGAGGGAGGCGGGTTTTGTAATCTGGAAAAATGAAAATATCTTTTTGACACATTTGAAATCAGGGCAAATTCTTTGGCTTTTTTTCTTCTATAAACACATATATGGAACACAATATATATATATATATATATATATATATATATATACATATTGTTCAAACATAAAATGACAAGCTGGATAGAACGATTAAAAAGGAATATTTAATTCTGATGTTTATTCAATATTGCATTAACATCAATCAGTTAAGCAACAAACGAAATATTTGGATTAATATATATATATATATATATATATATATATATATATATATACATGCAGACTGTGTAAAAATCAACATTGAATGATGAGTATCAGGTTCACACCTCGCTTCTTTATATATGTTATTCAGCATAATTTATTCCATTGGAATCGTAAATACGATCAATTCATCAGACCCACAAATTCAAAAAAGGAAAACAGAAAAAAAACAACCCGAAATAAAAAATAGAATTTAGAGAGGATGAGAGGTGGGGCGAATGTTACAGCTAAAGAGGGCAACAGAGAGAAGGAGGAGATGAAACTCAACACAGAGAATTTTTTAGGAGAGGTGGGAAGGGTTTAAGTAAGAGAAATATGAATTGTGTACTACCTGGATTTTATCCTCTTGGATTTTTATTCAAAAAATATATATATATGTATGCATACTATGTATATATATTTATATATTTTGTGTATGTATATTTACCAAATATTATATATATATATATATATATATATATATATATATATATATATATATATATATATATTTTTTACATATACATGTAAACAAACTTCTACTCATTTTTCCGCTAACCTAATCAATATTCATGAGTATCCTATTCCAAAGATTTAAAGAATGATATTTTTGCGGACATCATGTCTCTAATAATCACCACAAGGACTTTGAAATTCATCCTCAGCGTAGACAACCTGAACAGCCTTCCCTGTCTTCTTATGTTATGTCCTGTGTTAGACGTCATCGGTTTCGATTGAAGACCCAAAATATGTTTCATTACCACGAAGAAAATTCAGAATTATATATATATATATATATATATACTATTTACATTATTGGTCTGTTGTCCTCATCTTTGTCGCCATATTTGTTACAACGTTTAGATCGTTATACGCTCCTCTGTGGGATCAGGTTGAGATCATAGACAAACAACGCCATTGGAAAATTCGTAAACTTAAGGAATCACCACATATTTTAGGCCACAAAAATCTTCAGAGCTGACCAAGCATACAAATGAATACAATATAGAAAGCAATAATAAGGAGTGGCAGAGAAAAGCGATAATTACAACAAAAATTGCAATATGAGATCTGGTAAAATATGAATTGATAACAGCAAAAATTGCAATATGAGCACTGGTAAAAAAGGGTTGCTGAAGACATTAGGTTTATAATTCCCAGAAAATCTTGCACAAGAACACAAGGACACAAGGCACAGTGGATAAAGGCGTTGGTTAGATCCAGTGACAAGACACAAAGAGTGTAAGGCAGTGGAGAACTTGGAGAGGGGAATTAACAGGAGATAAATGATAATTGACTTTGTCAAGCTGAACAGCCTTCCCTGTGTCCTTATGTGCAGTTAGACGTCATCGGTTTCGATTGAAGACCCAAAATATGTATAAATATAAAGTGTTCAGTTCGACATTCCAGCCACCTGAAGAAGGCCGGAGCGTTCAACGGCCGAAACGTTGTAATAAATATAGCGACAAAGATGAACGTTAATGTAATCATGTTTAATATCTCATCTCAGAAATATATATATATATATATATATATATATATATATATATATATATATATGTCTGATTTAATTGGGAAAATATTCAATATATATATATATATAAATATCTGGTAAATGTCTGGTCTATCTTTGTTTACAAGGATTAGTGAATCCCCAAGCGTATTTCATGTAGTTCACGGGAGTGTTATTTTGCAGCGAACGTTCGTGTTGTCTTTTCAAACTAAGTCCATATTCCATCTATGTGTAAAGATGTTCTATATTAACCTATATTTACTATTTCAAATGTAGTTGTGGAACATAGGTATATATAGCATTAAACAACACGTACCTATATATAAACAAAAAATTTTCTTTAAGCGATACCATTCGCACACGTATGGGTCTTCCATTGTTGATCATTTATAAAGAATCCAACTTGTGCGATGGTTTCAGTGTGAACTGGTTTTTCCGTCTTTGGCCAGTTCCGCACTCACTTTTTCCATCTTAGGTGTTGAGTCGTTTTACATCAGGTCCAGGCAGCCTTCTCTTTGCAAACAAAGAGATTGTTTATGGACTTGCTGTTCTGCGCATCTAGCAGCTTGGTTGGTATAATATTTTTTTTTTCCTTCCTTCCCTGTCCATTCATTCATGTCACCCATGACAGACTTTTTTTTTTCCTCATAATCTAAATTCCCCGTTAACAGTTCTGACGAGAGAGGACGAAACCAGTCGACTGGTGTGTGTTTATTTAAACTTATAATGCAATACAACATTTCTAGTTTTAATGCCTTAATACGCTTTTTGTACCGTTTCAAACCTATTTAAATATATATATATATATATATATATGTGTGTGTGTGTGTGTGTGTGTGTGTGTGTGTGTGTGTGTGTTGAAGTCAACAATCAGAGGCGGCAGACTGTTTCATTAAAAGAAAACATTCTTTAATAATAAACAGATAAATACAAAAATCTATTTCAAGTTAACAGTAAATATATTTCATCCTTAAATGTATAGCCGAAAGCGCTCAGAAAAATAAAACACTTGGACAGTTTTTTGTATAATTTATCAACTGAAAAATACTTTATAAGATCATATAAGAAATTATATAAAAAACTTAATCACAAGCACCTTGTCTGTCATTGTTAATGAAGCTTGCATTTTACTGAAGGAGACGTTAAACGCGCGTATTTTCTTTTTCTTTCTAGATACTAATATGCACCCTAGAAGTTTTCCCAGAAGTCTAAAACATGGGATTAGAAATATACACGCGTCGCTGCTGCTACATAAAGACTTTGAGGGCAGCGGACAGGTAAAATAATGTTGTGGCTAGAGTCAAGCTAGTACAATGGTTAACGTATGTGGTACATAAGTAAAAAGAAAGTCGAATGTCGTGAGCATTAAGATCATACTAATGACAATTGGTCCATTTGATTGGATTATCTGAGTCGAATATTAAGAACAGGCTTGAGAATACCTGAATTACAAGAGTACTGAGTAAGGTGCTGGACATCTGATTATGCCGTGTTTATCTAAGATAACAACTGATTAAGACTTTTTTTTCAATCTTTATTAATTCCAGTCAAAACTGTTACAAAACCCCAAACTAGAGTTCATTCATAAAGTTTAGTCATTACATCGGCCACGTGCGATCAGTCAGAATTAGCGACGTCATCCTAAAAAATTTTCTAAATCAATTGAAATCTAACAAAAAGCAGGACCATTGTAGAAAGAATTTTTTAAATTTCCTGGTTTTGATAATCATCTTATGATAAAGAGCTTGCTGAAGACTGCAAAAATGGCAAATGTTATATCATGAAAAAAGAACAGAAATCAAATTCGAGAGTCTCTCAATATAGATGCTTATTGCTAAAATGGTTTACGATGAATGAGCTGTGAGACAGCGAAGTACACTCCAGGGTACCTGTTCCATAAAATGGCAGATGGTTAGGAAGAAACTGGTATTTTCTTGCCTGGTGGAGTGAATTACTGTGGGTACACAAGCTTTATTATTGTTAAACACACACACGCTCACACACACACAGACACATATATAAATTTTGTTTTGTTCATATGACATTATTTCACCTATTACTAAAAATAAAACTTATAACATATAATAATAATAATATATATATATATATATATATATATATATATATATATATATGTGTGTGTGTGTGTGTGTGTGTTTTTTATGTGCATATATAGTGTGCGTGTGTGCTTGAGAGAAACAGACTGAGATAGATATAAATAGACTACGATAGATGAACAGATAAATAGAGATATGAACAGACGGATATAGATAAATATATACATAGACTAGGCTATATATATATATATATATATATATATATATATATATATATATATATGTATGTATATATATAAAGGTAGATAGATACTGAGTTCAGCTTTGTAAGGCAAAAAGCCAATTAGCTGTAATGAAAAAAATTGTTCGATCACATTTACTGGCCTTGAAATGTGACATTGAAAACCTTTACTTCACACGCGCGCACATGCACACACATAGACAGACAGACAGATAGATAGATAGATAGATAGATAGATATGAACAGACTGAGATATATACATGCACACACACACATACACACACACATACACACACACACACACATATATATATATAGATATATAGATAGATAGATAGATAGATAGATAGATATGAGATTTAAAATATAGGTGCGAACATGTGTAGGCTGAATCGGGAAAAATATTTAATAAATCGTAAGAGACTCCCCCCAAACTTGAGCACCTGCCTTCATTAACAATGAATTCTGGAATGAATTTTCAGGGATTTTTTTTTAGGAATTTAAATATTTTAATTAGAAACGAATGAATAAGACATGAAAGTGAATCTAAATCGCTTTAAGAAAATTCATATTTTTTAATATTCGATGAATAATTATTTACTAGTATCATTATATTTTTGTTTATATCATACGTATCAACCACGACGCAATTTAGTCTTCTTAGTTACCAGGTTTACCATATTTATATATATATATATATATATATATATATATATATATATATATATAGTTTGATAAATGAGACAATTTGGAAAAATTCTACTATGACCCATTTCCTCGGTAAACATACTTCATCAGACAAAACAATTTTATATCAAAAGATCAAAGTTTACAGTAGATAGATTGTTATATATAATGAACAGACTGAAATACATAGATAGATAGATAGATAGATAGATAGATAGATAGATATAGATAGATAGATATGAGTTGCGGGTGGAGTAGATAGATAGATAGATAGATGAATGAATAGATAGATAGATGAATGAATGAATATGTTAAGACTGAGATAGATGGGAACAGTATGGATTAGATAGATAGATAGATAGATAGATAGATAGATAGATAGATAGATAGATAGATAAGCAGACTGAAATAGATAATGAGCAGAGTGAAATATACAGATATATAGATAGGTCGATTGATAGATAGATAGGTAGGTAGATAGATAATGAACAGATTGAGATAGATAGATATTTAGATAATGTGTAGACTGTAATATATACATAGATAAGTAATGAACAGACGGTGATAGATAGATAGATAGATGAGAACTAATTATAAAAGTGTTTTAATCAATAAAATTATATATATATATATATATATATATATATATTATATATATTTAGGCATATAATTTAGGCCTTCGTTCATATATATAAAGACGACAAACAAGTTACTACAATTAATTTTTTTTGTGTTCGAACAAGTGTTTTCTTTTTTAGATACAGTGCGTTAAAAAGAAAACACTAATTCGAACAGAAGAAAAATGAAATAAAAAGCTTAATCGTAGTACGTTGTCTGTCGCCTTTAATGAAACACACATATATATATACATATATATATATATATATATATATATATATATATGTTTTAAATGTATAGCTGCCCACCTAGAGTCGGGTAGTGTAACGGATATTGTCGCGGAAATTGTAAATTCTGCCCTAGCCTGTTACGTTCATATTCGTACTAATGCCCTTGGGAAAGGCATAAATACGTCTCCTCTATCAACAACAAGTATAACAGAAGGAAAATTATGAATTACCAAAAGTACCGGTATCTTTCTCATGAAGTCATGGTAATATCCAAATAATTAAAAAAAGGAATGTATGGGTAACAATTATCGCCTACGTCTTAAATCAACACGAAATTTTAAAAGATGTGAAGGGCCATGATAGTCTACTTCCGGAAGGGAAGTGACATTTAAAAGGATGTTATGGAGAACCATGATCACCTACGTCATGAATGGACATGGCATTAAAAAGGAAGCTATGAAGAGCCATCTTGTGGCCATGAGAACCTGGAGGAAGCTCGAGGTTGGTAGGTCCATAATTGTGGCCGAGAGTATATGGGGGAAGATTGAAGGTGGTAGGATCATAATTGTGGCCAAGAGAACCTGAAGGAAGCAAGAGGTTGGTAGGTTCAAACTGTAGCCGAGAGTATATGGGGGGAAGATTGAAGATGGTAGGATCATAATTGTGGCCATGAGAACCTGAAGGAAGCTCGAGGTTGGTAGGTTCATAATTGTGGCCGAGAGTATATGGGGGAAGATTGAAAGTAGTAGGATCATAATTGTGGCCAAGAGAACCTGGAGGAAGCTCGAGGTTGGTAGGTTTGAAAGTAGTAGGATCAATTGGCCAAGGCCAGTATATGGGGAAGATTGAAGGTGGTAGGATCATAATTGTGGCCAAAAGAACCTGGAGGTAGCTCGAGGTTGGTAGGTTCATAACTGTCAAAAGTTTGTCCGGAACGCTAAAAACCTGAAAAAGGCTGTAGAGCACAACGACCGAATCGATGTGATAATAACAAGAAAGATGCAGATAATAGACCGAAATAAATAATATTTTTTTTTTCTTTTGCGGGCGAGTGGGGGTGTTGTTTACAGTGAAGTGATCATGGGCCTCCACGGATTACTTTTCTTTTATTACTTGTGAATTGCTATGTTTACATGAGAAAGATATCGGGTAGTAGTTTTCCGTCGCCTTCTCCGTAATTTTGAACTAAATGTTGTCTTTCTCCTAGACTGACCGCAATCTAAGGCTACAGAATCCTATTTACATTGCTACTGAACACATAGTCTTTCTCAATATAAATAATATGAAAATGAACACAACAGATAATGTCGGGATATGAGCCGGAAGTTTCCCTTTATTCACCCTCCCCGATAATCAACGCGGCACTCACTCGGCCTTTTTTTTTAAATAAAAGAAAATCGCATGCGTAAACATTTTGCTCATTTTATTGATTTTGCTTATTTTCTTCGTTTTGTTTATTTTGCTTATTTTCTTTAATGTTAAATTTTATTCTTTTGTCCTTTTTTAATTCATTGATTGCAGAAATGTAACATTTTTATGGACGTATTTTCGAGTTTGTAGGAAAAGTGTTTCGAGTCGTAACCTTATTTTTTGTTTTTGAAAATGTATAAAATTCATTTCGAGTCGTAATATATTGTTTATCATTGACTATTGGTTCAGTATCGTTGATTTCTTTCCCTATCATTTATAACTGAAACATTTTAACAACATTTGTTAATAATTTTATTCTGTTATCCTTTTCATATTTATTGATTCTAGTAATGTAACAATTTTTTTATGGACGAAGGCGTGTTTTCAAATTTGTAGGAAAAGCTTTTCGTAACCTTATTTTTATATATTTATTTTATTTTTTTTTGTATTTTTGAATTTCTTTCTTTATTATTTAACTCTCAAATATTTATTTTTATCAACAACATTAAAAAATATATATTTTCAGATATTTAATGATAATTTTATACTTCTGCTCTTTTTTTATTGATTTGTTTCTATTATTGTCATTAAAGTAATAATAAGTGAAAGGGTTACATTTGATAACGAACTGTTCACTCCAACATCCAGTATAAAATATATATGGTTGTTTCTTGTGTTTACTTGTTCCAGTGATTCCAAAAGCGAATCTGCCTAGAGGTCCAACTCCTGTAGTGTCATGCATGGTGGTAAGTTCGAAGAGAAAATATCAGACTAAACGCGACCAAACGCCGAAGACCCCAAAGGTAGAATAGGCAAAGATTTGCATCATCTCAACGGCCAAACAGGCGGAAGAGGATAGCACCAGTTGGACTGACGTAACCAAGACGAACGTTGACAGATCAAACATCCAACAGCCCGATGTAGGTTTGCCAGATCTCACTCATTTCAATCCCCTTTGAGTGTGTGGCGGCTTCCGTTGCGCAGTGTCGTTCACCAAAATCAAATTGATGTTAAAGGCTTCGTCAAACTCCCTCTGAGTCACAGCAATCTTCACCCCCTCTAACCTGGGGGAAGGAAAGGAATCGGGAGATAGGATAACGATTCCGATGATCGGCTGTAAGCCGGAGCCAATGTTAAAATCAATGAAAAATAATGTTTTGAAGTAGACGCAAAGACATTGTCCAGACCTCAAGCGATTTTAACAAAATTAGTTAGACTAAAATATCTTCATGCTCCCTAAGAAAAAAAATAAACAGTACAATTTTGGCCTAAACAATAGATCTTGATTTGAAAATCATATTAGCCAGGCTTTGCGTTTTTAGGGCACCTCGGTTTCGGCTAATGGTTTGCAAGCTGCTCGGGTTTAACGCTTGCAATGAATTTGGTCCTCAATCCCGGCCCTATACAAGTATCATTGTATGAAAACTAAGATTATTGCACTATTTGCATTGTTCGGACTGTTATCCACATCTTTATTGTCATAATCACGACGTTTCGACCGTTTTACGTTCCGAACTTCTTCAGGTGATATACGTTGAAATTTTGAACCGAACACATTGTTCAGTCTACCAGGGCAGATTGTTCTAGTTCCACGTGCCATGCCTTTTCTGGATATCTTCAATTAATTCCCTTTAATAACTCAACCCTCTGCTGTGGCCAGGTATTGAACTCACAACTCTTTTGCAGCAAGTCACGTTTTTTATTACTTCAGCCAACGCTTTTATCCACTCTGTCTTTTTTTACCGACGTTACGTGGCTTCCCTCTTTTTTTTCTACAAATATTTTCATGGCTACTGCTCTGATGATCTTTTTTTCCCTGGTGCCCTGATTACATGAATTTAAACATGCTACTAGATTGGCGCGTAGGTCTCACTTACTGTTTACATAGTTAAATTCAACCACCACTTTTACTCTTACAGTATATTTGTCGCAGTTCCCGCCTGTGGAACTCCCTTCCGTCTACTTGCTTCCCTGATATCTACAACTTTCAAGAAATTAAATGCAACGTCAATCGCCAACTTTCATCTTCTTGAGTTTTGTTCATCTTTTATCCTTTCCTCACTCCCCACCTACCCAGTTTTTTTCTCTCACCTTCACTTTCTGCAACCGCCTGTATATTAGTGGCATTCACGCCTTGCTTGGGGTGAAATGATTAAACAAAATGATTTTCCAATTATTTGCATTGTTTCTCCACACAGGAAACATACCAGATATTTATGCACTTCCAGCAAAGCAGCAGTTATGATGTCATTCTCTCTTTATACGATGTGCCCTTCAGGACGTAGGCAATCATGGCTCACCACAACTCTTAATAAATAGTTGCAACGCATCATCTCAGAAATATAGACAGACTAAGCTAATATTTGTAAATAGCAATTTTTTTCTAAGCAGATGGCTATTCGTCTTCTTGCATGAAAGACGCAGCTCTTCTGAAATTAATATTGCAAATTTTCCACAAGATTATCACGAACCATTTTGCCTTTCCAGGAAACGATGTGCAGAATTAGAAATTATATTCTTTCGTTACAATTTCATTAACAAAACAAATACAAGGATGGGGATCGATTAATTAATGATTTAATTCATTTTTAATAATTGTCTACGTTGAAATAGAATTAAGATACTTTGTTTTAACCCCATAGTGAATCTGCAAAATACTTTCTTCAAACATTTTTGCAAATGCTCCCTTTTTATATTTATTCAACTCTATCTCGGAGTCACAGCAAACTCACGTAATGATATGGCGCAATGTACTTGAAAGAGGCCGGGTTTTGCTAAACCATAGATCCAGAACCTTTCTAAGTATCCCAAACACCATTTCTTCCATCCAAAATACCACTGTTTCAATTATTATCATACTCTTTTTTTATTACCAAGAGCAAAATTTGGAGTCCCGTCTTGTTAAAGACCAAGTGATAGAAAGTCGCATAAGAGCTCCAGAAGCTTTCTCACTAATCTCAAAATTCTTCCTTCTATTCAAAATGTCATTGTTCCTTTTATTATTATTATTATTATTATTATTATTATTTCCTCGGATTTTTGTTGTATACACATTTACTTTCGGGTCCCAACCAGAAACCTAATTTGAGAAATAGGTTCATGACATTTTCTACTGAGCATTTTTGTAAAAACAAAAATCAACAGTAAAAAACTAAGATCATACACATCTTAAAAAGATAAAAGTCTTTGTAATATGCGGGCTGTACTCGTGAGTACAATTGTTTGTATTTCTTTAATTCATGGGCAATCAGGAATTCCTTCGATTAGTCTATTAGAACACTTTCTACGACAGCTCGAACGACAACTGTAATTATTAATGTCCTCATGTACCACATTTTTTTAGGTTTCCACTTCAAAATAATTGTATTTTCATAGTCTTTAGTTATTATTATTATTATTATTATTACTTCGTTTGATTTCTGTTGTAAACACATTTGCTTCAGGGTCCCAACCAGAGACCTAAGGTCAGAAATGGCTTCATGAAATTTTCAACTAATCATCTTTATCACATATTTTACACAGTAAATCTCTTCATAATGTGTGACCTGTATTTGTGAGTACAATAATTTGCTTTTCTTTAAACTTTTCTACTCATTTCTAAGATCAAAAATTCGTGTGGTGTGGGCTGTAGTCTTGAGAACAATTTTTTTGTATTTCTTTAAGGCATGGGCTCCAAAGAATCCCTTCAATGAGTCTACTGGAATCTTTTTCAACCAATCCGAGGGCTCCAACTACAACAGGGATTGTTGATGTTCCCATGTGCCACATTTTTGAAATTTCGATTTCAAGATCTTTGTATTTTAATACCTTTTTGAGGATCTTCAAAATTACATTGCAGTCTGCAGAGATTGCTATGTCAATAAGACGGCACATTTTGTCTTTGCAGTCTCTAATCACGATGTCTGGGGGTTTAGTTTTGATTGTTGATCTGCCTGCATGTATTGTGTAGTCTCATAGTCCAATTTCCGTAACCGGGTCTGGGTGGTGTGTATACCAATTTCTTTCAGTTTCCTTCCCGTAGAAGTTGCAGATTTTCTAATGCAGATATTGACCAACTCTGTTATGCCGTGTTTTCTATTCAGTGGGTGCCAATACCGCGCAACCTGATATAAGATGATCAATTGTTTCTGGATATTTATCACGGTATCTGCATTTTGGGCTGTCACAATTTTTCAGTTTGTTTGCTTGGCAATTTCTAGTTAGCAAACATTGGTCCTGTGCTGCAAAAATAAAACTTTCCGTTTCAGCTTTTAACCCTTTACTACGTAGCCACTGATGGGTACGAGGTTTCTCTACAACTGTTGGTTACGGGCAGATTTTTGATAGTGAAGCGGTTTATTTTCCCATCGTTTCGGTATCCGGTCGGTTGCATTTGCTTTTTTTAAGTATTTTCGAGCTTCAGTCGGTGTATTGTGCTTTATTTGTATTTCTTTGCCCATTTGAAGCTCCATTTTGAACTTGTTGGCTTTCTTTATTACGGTATAAAGTCTCTTAGGACTTACATATTCTTTGACACATATATCATCATCCAGTCTTCTGTAGTTTCCAGGTATCTTGAAGGCCAATTGTTGTAGTTTTGTAGTTTGTAGGACAGTTCTAGTTGAACTAATCCTCTGCCTCCTTCGGATCTGGGCACATACATACGATTAACATAATCCTTGGGATGATGCATGCTGTAGCAAGTGAAAGCTTTCTCGTTTTGGCGTCCATTCACTTCATGCCAGCTGTGGTCCAGTTAAGGATGTTGCAACTGTATTGCACCACAGGGAGAGCCAATGTGTTTATGGTTGACATTCAGTATCAGATGCCTGTCGTATTCCTTTCTTACCTTCTCCTTTATTTAGGTATGCTGTAGTTACCTCATCTTCGCTAATTCATAAGCTTCTTGTTACAGTTCCCTAATCTTTGTGACATAATCTAAATCTATTGTTTGTGTTTCTTGAATGTTACTTTTGCACATTTAGCTAATCCGAAATCCATACCTATTTCGGTAAGACGTTAAACTACATCCGCGTCCTGGGTAAGACGATAAACTACGTCCAGTCACAAGGCCTCTGATCAGGAGGTTTTGAGGAGCGTGGAACCACCTCTTAATTGCTGGTGTTCCCACGTCCATCTTGACCCAGGGTGGTAGCACCTGTTAGGGTCCCATCTATGGGCAAATAGTTAACTATTACCAGCAATACTTTTTTGAAAAAAAATTACTAACAATACAATTTTGAAGGAAGAATATTGCTAGAAACAGATTTTTGACAAAACAAAATATTAGCCGCAATAAAAAATGTTCTCAGCATTAAATAACCAATTGAGGTTGATATGCCGTAAAGCAAAATAAATCAAACTAAACCAAACCTATGTCGTCACTTAAACATTTTACAGTATTAAGAAGACCTTTCAATTCATTGTCGTCTTTGACAAAGATTTTGAGACCATCCATGTAGAGTAGGTGATGCTTTTTTGTTTACTTTGTAACCATAGGTATTGTTGTTTAGTACATGCGTAAGGGGGGGTGGGAATTAAGGACAGACAAAAGAGAAGGGGTGATAGGGGGTCTCCTTGAAAGATTCCTCGTCGGATATTCAGGCAGTTGAAGATGATTGTACCTCTGGGGTGGTCTAGGTATAATGTGGCATTCCACATTCCCAAGCTGTGTTTAAGGAAAGTTACACTCATGGGTTGGGGGGGGGAGACTTTGTAATTTCCAAAGTCTTAAGGATCGAAGAGTGGACATTAAAATTACTGAGCGAGAGAGAGGCACCCCAACAAAATTACACTGAGGTACAAACATCCGAATTCCAATATAGCCATCAGATAATAGAATACCAGGTGTATATATCACAACCAATGTGAGCGATTGGATGATATGTTTTGATAAAATAAGAGCTATACATTTGTAGGTAGGGCCTTGATTGAGATCTCTAATTTGCGTAATTCAGTCTGCCCAAAATGTATCCGATTACGTTCTTCCAAAATATCTAGATGTGACTCCAATATAGTTTCGGTTACCTCACTAGTCAAGCTTAAAAAGAACAACCCCCCCCAAGATGGTTACTTACTACCCCCGTTTCTGAACAGCCAAGTACGTCAAATACTAGGAGACATGCCCAGCTGGTTATGATCAAGAAACACAGAAATTAAATGTGATATTTGTAGCGAAGTAAACGACAAATTACCTCGTCAAACGAAACGACAGCGTAGCACGTTTATTCTACGACGGAAAATGTGGCGAAAATGAAATTTACTTACTAAGAAAAAGGGGCACGTATTCTGCATAATATGCCAAAGACGGAATATCCAATGTTAAAAGTAGAAACAAATCAGGCACAAGAGCCACTCTGCTAGTTATCGACTAATTAAAAAAACAATGCTCCGTAGATAAAAGCAGTTGGTGTTCTGGAATTGAGGAGGAAAATTCGTTTACTTTGAGTCCGCGTTCGTCGGTGGGTATGTTATTTCTCTGACTGTTTACGTGCATTGGTAATTGTGAATTAGGACCTGCGAATCGAGATTTCGACAATTCTTTCTGCCCCTGATATTCGAGTTTTTCGTTCTAGAAATATCTGTGACATTAATCTCTGAAGAGGAATTATAGTTCTAGCACGACGAAACTGTCTACAATATTTAAGTTATTTTTTCTTCTGTTTTTAGCTAACGATCTTAATATTCTGAAATTGAGAGGAATTTCTAATGTTGTGTTCTCGTTTCTCAATATCAATACTTTTTCTACTTTTAAAAATATGTCACTCTTACAAATCACAGAAATCATTCTATACCTTAAATTTAAATTTAGATATTAATATTTATACTACTTCCTATATTCAATTACAATATGATGAAAAACACTAACGTTGAATAGGACCATTCATCAAATAAGTTATTGTAAACATTTCTAATAAAAACAGATATTATAATCTGAAATTCACGTAACTTATTTATCAAATAAATATATCCTGAAAATGTTACCAACATTGATTCGTTAATATCCGCTTCATTTTGAAAACTTTCATAAAATCTGAGACGATGTATTATTACTATTGTTATACCTTATCACACACGGCCTTATACCACATCTGACCAAGTTGGGCGGTTGGTAGATATCAAGCAGTTGGAGATTCGTCTCCAGTTGTACTGATCAAACTCTCTGCCTCTGGCCAGAAAGGATCCCTAGACGAGGCTATGTCGAAGGACAGAGACTCGTGTCAGGAAACAGCTACCCGGTCCCGTCTTATCTGGGGTCTACTGGGAAGTAAATTCGGCCTTGAGCCACATCTGACCCTGGGGCAATTGGTAGATATCCTGCAGTTGGAGATACGTCTCCAGTTGTACTGATCAAACTCTCTACCTCCAGGCAGAAAGGATCCCTAGACGAGGCTTTATCGAAGGGCAGTGTCTCGTCTCGCGAAACAGCTACCCAACACCGTTTTATATGGGGTCTACGGAGGATTTTTGGCTGAGCCTACGGACTCGGTAACAAAACATTAAATTCGTCCTTGTGCCAGATATCCTGTAATTGGAGATTCATTGAGGAATTCATGACTCACTTCTAGCAGTTGAATACCTCTTCTGCGGAGAATCATATATGTGTTGTTCCTCTCCTAAGTATTATCGTTCATTACCAACCATCGTTTGATTATTCCATTCAGTAACCTTTCTTAGGTTACAACAGATAGATAAATAATGAAGAAACTGCGATAGTGTTGTAGCATACCTACGGATGATAACGGTTATGTCCCCATTTACATAAATACAGTAGTAAATACTGTATGTTGGTCTGCAGTTGGAGATTCATTGTGGAATTCACTTAACTCAATTCTAGTAGTTGATTAATTCTTCTACGCGCAGCTGGCGAATATTATATATGATATTCTTGTTCTAAGTATTATCATTCATTACCAAACATCGTTTGATTATTCTATTCTGTAACCTTTCATAGGTTACGGCATTAACTCTCTGTGAAAATCATATTGAATATTGTGGATTTTCCAACTTCTTCAAATATCCAAGTTCGTACCAATTTTTTGAAACTCGGTATCTATACTATTGATACAATAATCAATGTACATAATAGCATACCTTATCATATCTTATATTATTTATTGAGATAACATTTTGCAACCACTGATTAGTTGAATCACACTCAGGAGTGTTCACAACGAAGCCTACATTTTATAGAGATTGGTGTTTTCTGTAGGTGGTATTTTTGTGGCATTGGTGACAAGGACTTTGTCTTGTACTGCAATTATCAAATTTTCAGATGATTCCGGTTCAAAGGTCATGTGATAACAGGTTCCCCCATATCTGGTAATCGTCGTCATATATTGTTACTATGGTAGTTGATATTCCTTGAATTATTACTAATGATATCTAATGTCCGATGAGGCCGTCGTGCGTGGATAAAGAAAGGTTTGCTCTCGCCAGCGAGTCAAACCCATCTCGGAGAAAGACGCACCTGCTATCACACCATCATGCATCAGATGAGTGATTAGAAAGAGTGGGAAGGAAGGGGGGAGAAGTTTGGTAAAAGCTTTGTTCACTCATAGAACATGCATTTTGCTCGGGAGTTTAACGGTTCACACAATTACGCTTCTACCTCAAATACACCAGTTTTCCTAGTAAATTTAGAACTACGCACTTCACTTAGATAGATAGATAAACTGAGAGACATGATTAGACTGAGATAGATAGATAGATAGATAGATAGATAGATAGATAGATAGGAAGGAAAGAGATAAGGAGATATATGATCAGATAGATAGATAGATAGATTGAGAAATAAAGAGAGAGAGATTGTTAAACTGAGATAGATAGAGAGAGATAAAGAGAGAAATGATCAGACTAATATATATATATATATATATATATATATATATATAGAGAGAGAGAGAGAGAGAGATAGGAACGAGAATGGGAGATATATGATCAGAAAGATACATAGATAAGGATAAACAAATCGAGATAGATAGATAGATAGATAGATAGATAGATAGATAGATAGATAGGAAAGAGATAAGGAGATATATGATCAGATAGATAGATTGAGAAATAAAGATAGAGAGATTATTAAACTGAGATAGATAGAGAGATAAAGAGAGAGAAGAACAGACTAATATATATATACATATATATATATAGAGAGAGAGAGAGGGAGATAGATAGGAACGAGAATAGGAGATATATGATCAGAAAGATACATAGATAGATAAGGATAAACAAATCGAGATAGATAGATAGATAGATAGATAGATAGATAGATAGATCGATCGTATGAACAAGAGAAGTGCGTGCTCATACTATCTCATTCTGTTCATATTATTTTTTTTTATGTATCCCGGTCCAATTATCTCTCTCTTTATTTCTCTTTCTTTCTTTCTATCTATCTATCTATCTATCTATCTATCTATCTATCTATCTATCTATCTCAGTCTAATCATGTCTCTTGGTTTATCTATCTATCTATCTATCTATCTATCTATCTATCTATCTATCTCAGTTTGTTCCTGTCTATCTACCTAAGCCTGATCATTTCTCTCTCTCTCTGTCTCTCTGAGGACTTCGACATGGTGTGATACAACTAAATAGGAAGTTCGGTTCTCAGTGGGTGCTCCAGATTTTCGGCCTTGTGCCCTATATGATCTTCACTTACTAAATCAATATCTATCTAAATATAATTCTAATTTTATTCATAGTTATATATCGATCTGTCTATTTAAGAAATTTAGTGATTTTCTTAAATAGGCTCATCAAATCTAGACTAACATATGGATAATATGCATAATGTCCAAGTTGACCAGAAATGCCTAAATTATAAGATCTATGTTTAAAAATGGCTTCAAGCGAATTAATCCTTTAAGTCCTCCAGAAAACTCTTCTTTATCAGATTATTGTCTGACGCTAACGAATCGCAGACGAGGAACTTTACCAAAATAACAAAATCACATCACTAGAAAACTTCCAAAACGACAACAATTAAATGAATAGCACACGTTAACCGAATAGAAAATAATCACTCTGTCATAGCCTCAGATATCTCGATAAATGTTTAGTCATTGTTGCACCAGAGAAAAGAGTGTGTTGCTAACAATTTTCACGTTCAGATGGCAGTAACACCAGTAAGCTGCTACACCTATTTTCAGTCTTTAGTCAAGCACAAATTCTCCACGAAGCTTTGTTCTTTTAATAAGTGCTTGGTATGACGATAAATTAAAAACAATGAAGGTTGTGAAGCGTAGAACCACTTTTTGATTGTTGTTCCAAGTTCCACCCTGACCCGGGGTAGCAGCACTTCTTAGGGCCCCAGCTATGAACAAATAGTAAATCGCCAAGCAAAAACAAAACACTATGAAAATATAAAGATATATTGTTATAGTAAAAATTCCAGCAATGCATTTTTATAAAAAAAAAAAAAAATACTAACAACACGCATTTATAGAAAAACTAGCAGTAGAGCCCGGGGATGTAACAGTAAGAGATAGATCAAGTATCGACCATCATAAAAACTGAAAAATAAAATTGACAAAGATTATTGTTTAAGGTTGATGGACACGCATGTCTTAATTAGTTTTTTTTGTTTTTTGTTTTTACGAATTGGTGAAATTCAAACAAAAACATTGTTTTCAATGTTTTCAATCGTTATGAGTCTACCGATTGAATAGAATTTTATTATAAACAATTGTCTTGTAAATGGAATTTTTAAAGCATTCTGAATGTAAAAATAAGGGAAAAAGTGTGCAAGACAATAAGAAACACTACCTGCCAAAAAAAGTGAAGTTTTGTTGAAATCGGTTGAAAAAATGTAGGGAAATCCGATCCCATATATAAACACACACACACACACAACCAACCTGGGTTTTATAAGTATAATTTGATATGAGTTGTCCCCTTTCATTCTGGCGACAGAATCGTGTTTTCAAATTGATTCCGTGCAAAAACAATTGTGTTTTTCCAATTTTTGGCGCTGTCAGAACCACAGAACCGCAAGGTAATTTTACGTAGTCCTTTGAAGTTTTGTGGAAATCAGTTGAAAAATGTAGGAAATCCGATCCAATATATAAACGTACAGACACACACACACACACACAATCTGCGTTTTATAATAAGATGACCAAAAATACATTTTATCTGTAGTTGAAAGCCTACAGTTGCCTTCAAAATATTTAGATTTCGGCATTAAATGACCCATAAAGGTGTTGATATGTTGCTAAACAATATCAACCAACCAACATGAAAGAACACTTCCATGACATTAATCCATATAATATCCTACAATTTCTTAAACGAATCAAACTGTATTCCAAAATATAACTTCAACAAAACTACAACATAAAAGACGCTCACCACCACCTCTATAAATATGTCCACTCAAATATGTATATGCAGAAAATCTGAGTATCATCTACCATGTATTCAATTGTGAAAACAGAATGACATATATCATATTTTTATTACTTCAAAGCTCACAAGAAAATTAAATGTCGGCATGAAATGACCCATAAATGAGTTGATATACCGTTAAACAAATCAAGCAATCTTTTTTATAGGTGATTTCGAGACATTTCTGCGGCGTCACTTTTTGTTAGGTGTTCCTATGAAACTGTGGCGTGTGGGTGGCTCAGAAGTGTCAAGCGGAGTTCATATTCTGAATAATACAGTTTCAAATGTCTAAAGGAAAAGGTATAAATCCATCTCCCTTCCGCGCAAACAACAGGGAAATGGGTAATATTAAAAAAAAAAGAAAGTTATGGAGACGGACAATCAATTACGATCTAAATGGAGGCGATACATTGGAAAAGAGGAAGAGAGAGAGAGAGAGAGTTCAGAAGAGGTATGGACAAATATCTACAATAACCTCTGGGTAAACAGCACATCAGTAAGAAACTTTTAACCTTTTTTATGTGGTCCAGCGTCGGAAAAAGATAGCAGGTGAGGCGGAAGAGGATATTAGGTGAGGCCGAAGAGGATAGCAGGTGAGGCGGAAGAGGATAGAAGGTGAGGCCGAAGAGGATAGCATGTGAGGCTGAAGAGGATAGCAGGTGCTTCGGAAGAGGATAGCAGGTGAGGCGGAATAGGATAGCAGGTGAGGCGGAAGAGGGTAGCAGGTGAGGCGGAAGAGGATGGCTATATCTCTGAGATGTGAATATGGCAATGAATATGGCAATGAAGATGAGGATAACAGTCCGAATAATCTAAATAATGCAAGTAATCATAATACCTCATCTCAGAGATATAGACAGATATATAGAGAGACACAGACATAAAGGCCGGAGCATACAACGGCCAAAACGTTGTGAATATGGCAATGAAGATGAGGATATCAGTTCGAATAATGTAAATAATGTAAGTAGAGAAAAATAAATGAAGTGAAATTAAGAAGACAGAATATAGCGATTGACACTGCATTTAAATTCAGATCAAATTTGACTGCAATGCAAGAAGTACGAGAAAACTTCAAATTCTCAATAAAAAACGAGTAAATTTCAATTGAACAAGATGTATATTGTTAAAGGCAAAACCTTGTCCAATATGCTTCGTTTTTTTTTCAAAGATAATAGTTCAGGGTACGAAGAGAAAGCATCTTCACAGAATATGAGGCCAATTTTGGTTGCGCTACCAATATATACTGAATTTTATTAGTTTCATACACAAAATTATACTTACAGCTAATTTTTACAGATAAAATTCTCTAACGATAATTTTCCCTAGTTCGAAATTTCTTGGTAAGCGCAATTTTATTTACATACATGTTCTTCTATTCCTGATTTCATGTTTTCACTTAGGATTTTAGATGATCAGTCATTTCCAGTTTAATTTTTTAGATGGACATTTTTTCGAAAATAAAAATATTACTTTATTTTATGAAATAGTCAACTGGCAGTTGATCAGATCATTTTTTTCGTTTTTTCTTCTTCTTTCATTTTTCTTTTTCTTTCTTTCTTTTATTTTATTTTATTTTTTTTTTTTTTGCCTCAAGAGCTTAAAATTGTATTGTACGAATCTACGCTTTTTCAAACCCGCGGATACCGTAAGAAATATAGCTAGAAACGCCCACACAATGCATAAGCTTTGAAATCGTTAAAAAGTCAGCGTGTTTCCCGGTTTTGTCTCCTACCGATCCCCCACTATCCACACCCCCTACTCTAACCCCCACCCCACCCCCACCCTCGGTTCGCAATATTGCAGATGATTTTACACTCGCTTTGTCCTGTGTAAGTCGACCGGTCGATTGGACGGCATAACTTAGACAAGATAATCGGAGGTAAACTCCGAAAGAGACAGCACTTCAACATTCGCACGCAAGCGGAATCTCGTTTTGGGGTGTGTGTCCGGGAAAAGGGTGTCAGGTGATATGTTAGGAGGTTCGGGGGATGATTCGGAAAAGTTAGAATATGTAGAAGCGTGGCGGGGGTGGTTTTTCAGGTAGCGGGTGTTTTTTTTTTTTTTTCTGTTAAGGTCGGATCGATGAAATGGATTTCTATCGACATTCGATGCGGTTAGATGAGTGAAAGTAAAGGAATATAGATGAGAAAAGGGGCTGAAGAAAAAAAACATCGAAAGGAAACAGTAGTGGAGAAAGAGAGAGGAGGAGAGAGAGAGTAAGAGAGGGAGGGTGAAAGAAAGGGCGAAGGGAAAGTAAGAGAGGGAAATGTGAAAGGATGGAGAGATAGGGAGAGTAAGAGGGAGCGTGAAAGAGAGGGCGAAGGGAGAGTAAGAGAGGGAAATGTGAAGGGATGGAGAGATAGGGAGAGTAAGAGAGATAGGGTTAAAGTGAGGGAGTGTAAGAGAGGGTGGAAGAGACGGGGAGACATGGAGAGAGGGAGAGTAAGAGAGGGAGAGTAATAAATAGATAGAGAGTGAAAGACAGAGAGAGGAGAGAGTAAGAGAGCGAGAGAGAAACGTGAAAGGATGGAGAAAGGGTGAAAGAGAGGAAGAGGGGAGAGTAAGAGAGGGAGGGAGAGATGGGGAGGTATGGAAAGAGATAAAGAGAGAGAGAGAAAGGCTGTGATAGAGAGAGGGAGAGATGAGGAGGGATGGAGAGAAGTAAAAGGGAGGCAGAGATAAGAAATGAAAAAAATCTGTGAAAATGAACTGAAAAAAGAAAGAGAAAATTTGAAAGAAAAGATACGAAAATTTGAAAGAAAAGATACGAAAATTTGAAAGAAAAGATACGAAAATTTGAAAGAAAAGATACGAAATTGAAACGAAAATAAAAAAAGGAACAGTTGCCAAATCGGAGGATGTCATGCGCAAAGTTGAGATTTGTACGATTTTTTGACTCAGTGGAGAGAAAAATAGAAAATCATCTGATTAAATCTAGAAAAAAAAAAAGGCGAAAGGCAAATATAAATAGAGAAGAAATCAGGAGAGTTGAGAAAAAAAATAAAGACAGTGTAAAAGAAGAGAAAGAGAGAGAGAAGTTCCAAAAAGAGAAGGGTCTGTGATACAGAGAGAATCCCAAACAGACAGATAGACACACAGATGGGTGGATAGTGAAGGGGAGGAACAAGAAACGAAGAAAAAGAATGGCAAAAAGAGAGGAAGTACAAGAGAGAGGAAACACAGATGTATGAAAAATGTCCGTGTAATATTGGTGGAAAAATGATGAACGCAGATGTTTAGAGGAAATTCAAAAAGCTTACGTTAAGAGTGTAATTGAATCGTAGTGGCTTCAATGGTCAACAGCTGACCACTTAGATGGTCAATGGCAAAGAAAGAAAGAAAGAAAGAAAGATGAGGAAAGGAAAAAAAAAACGCCTCAAAAAGAAAGAGGAGAAATCTACTAAGAAAAAAAGAATATTCAGGAAAAGAAGAAAATCACTTAAGAAAGAAAGAAAGAAAGAAAGAAAGAAAGAAAGAAAGAAGGAAGGAAAGAAAGAAGGATGAGGACATGAAGAAGAAATTGGCACAGAAAGAAAGAAAGAAAGAAAGAAAGAAAGAAAGAAAGAAAGACATTGCAGCAGCAACAAAATGCTGTTAGTCCCATTGTTAACCTGGACATTATTCTATTCTTCGCCTAAAACAAAGACAATGTTTCCTTGGACCGAGTTTTCGTGAGAGAATTTTCTGGCGAGACAAAATAATTGGGGAAACCATCCTAATACTGATATATTGTCTGAGAAGCCATAATGGCCAAAAACAAATATTCTTAAGCAGAGGTTGTTATGTGATGAATTTGTTAAAATATCAGATTTCTTCATTTAAAGTTAAACTTGGTACAGTATCAGGTCAAAAAGGGCAACATAAGGAAGACTCTGTAGCACCAAAGTCTTGAAAGTTATGTTTCAAAATTATGAATTTTTCTACTTGGTCACTAAACATAAGCTTTTGGAACTGGTCAGAAAGACGCGACTGTTTCAGCCATATGGCTTAAAAAGGACGAAAACCAGTTACGCGTCTATTGATAGCCACCGGATGTACTACATCGCTGGGGAAGGGCGGATAATATGGCGCTTTAAAGAATGTGACAAAACCAAGTTCGATTACGACGCTGTATCAATAAATTCTCAAAAGGAAATGTCATTATTTATCGAATATTTATCTGAATTTTCAGTCTACAGGGTGCGATAAATTGTCGTAAAAATGACGTAAAAATGAAAATAACACTGGCATCTCATTTTAACAAATATACTTACCAAAATTACACAAAAATATCTTGAAATAGTAAAGAGTAAATGTTCAATAAAATAGACATTGGCTTCAACCATGGCCTCCAGATGACTTTGGAATCTCCTGCAACTCATCTGGACGGCCTACTTGTTTAAATTTGTTAAGGCTGCCATAATCGTTGCCCTCAGTTCATCTTTGGTGTTACAAGGAATTTTGTTGGTATCTCTCTCAACTCCGTCCCACACATAATCAAGGGAGTTGCTGTCTGGGGAGTTAGGTGGCCAGATGTAAGGGATTATGTGATTGCAGAAATTGTCTGACAGACACGACTCGGTGCTTCTATTTGTGTGGTATGGTGCAGAGACATAGGATCCTCCAGCAGCCATCCACTTGACCCAGGACAGAACTACCTCTTCAAGGCACTTGATGTAGGCCTTTGGGTTGGGTCTGAGGCCCTCACCAACAAATTCGGGAGTTCTTTTCTTATCAGAACGATCAGACTGAATTTTCCCAGCTGCCATACCTGCATAATCAGCATTAGGCTCATCCAACTCTTTCCGAATCCTCTGCACTTGTCTTCAGATTGCCCCCACCAAGACTCTTTCGCATTGGGGCTTTCCAGTGTGAATGCCAAGCAGTATAGAATGCCGTTTCCAAATTTCTGGCAGAGTGAATTGCGTCATTGGGTTCTTTTTCTTACAGACGTTGCGCAAATGATCCTTCTATAATGTGCAGCTGACAAAATCAAAAACAAACAATGCGCATGCGCGAAATTAAAAATATAACGTGGCTACAATTTACACATCGCACCTAATGTCTGACTGAGATTTATTTTCACTACTGAATTAAGGAGGGATATTGGTATAAAATAATCGCTGTTTGCTTTCATCGTTATATTATGAATCTATCTATCTATCTCACCCTATTCATATCTATCTATCTATCTATCTATCGATATATATATATATATATATATATCAAATATGTGGTGCAGTTTAATTTATCTTACGTCAATCATTCATACAAAAAGTAGATTAGTAAAGTTAATGATATAAATGGCGAAAAACATCGTCGCAAACAAATTTATTAAAGTTACATTAACCTGCGAACTACTCGATGAATGTTATGATCCTTATTTTTAATAACTTCAAGTTGTATAAGGTCTTTTTCATTCTTCTAGTACTTTCGGCTGTACATTCAGCGATCCTCAGGCATGGAATTTTTTTTTTTTAGTAGATCCAGGTAATAGCGGACACGAAAAATTAAATACGAATCGATATATGTTTTTGTTAGAAATGTGTTATCATTAACGGATAAAAACTTTTGAAGTGTGCAGTCGCAACGCTAAGGTTGAATTTTTTTTTTAATTTAAGAGTGCGTTTTTTTTTTACTAATATGGTAATTTGAGAATTTTTTTGTTGTAGTTTTTTTCAGTCGATGTGGCATTAACTAAATTGTTCAGCAAATAGAGCAATGTCGCAGCTGTTATCCCGAAAATTTGCACGTCGGATCAGTTCTTAATAAATTTGTTTGCGAAGATGTTTTTCGCCATTTATATTAACTTTACTAATCTACTTTTTGTATGAATGATTCACGTAATATATATATATATATATATATATATATATATATATATATATATATATATATATATATATATATATATATATATATATATATATATAATATAAAAGGCTCTAATATTACATGGTTATAATTTATTACATTGGAAACGTAATCACGATCCAATTCATCAGACCTACAAATTCAAAAAGAATTTTTACTCTGTCCTGGACATTGAGTTCTACCTGCATTCTATCCACTTTGTAATTTATATATATATATATATATATATATATATATATATATATATATATATATATATATATATATATATATATTACCAAGTATATAATTGGTGTATACGGAATGAATTCCAATAACCAACAATTACTATTCTTAAAAGAGTGCCCAATACAAAGTAGAGCAGATATAATTATATTTTTTTTTTAAATGTATAACATAAATATGTTATAAAATCACTTAAAGGATCGTTAATTAATTTGATACTTCTGAAACTTTTAAAACCATTTATTTTGCATTCAACATCATCACTTGATCAGACACCAGGGGTGTTGAAACAAAATGGCTATTTTTGTAGTGATTTTATAACATATTTATGTTATAAATTTAAAAAAATAATAATTATACATATACATATATATATATATATATATATATATATATATATATGTGTATGTGTGTGTGTATTGTATATATGTATTGTATATTAGCAATATATATATATATACACACACACACACACACACACACACACATATATATATATATATATATATATATATATATATATATATATATATATACAAAAGATGCTGAGCCAAACATGAAGAACCACGAGCAGAGAATGGAAACAAAAAATAAAACATATATTTAGCATCAGACAGTGACAGTTGAAATTTTTGGGGTACGTAATGAGGACGGATGGCTTGGAAAATCTGATACTCACAGGTCAGATTAAGAGAAAGGGAGATAGAAGAAAACAGCGCGTAACATACTTGATGGGCTTGAGCAAATGCATAGCAGAACAGGATTTGGAAAAAATAACAAAAAAGACAATACTTATTAAGAGCTACAAGGGATATGAAGATGTGGAGGGCCATGATCGCCTACGTCCTGAAATAACGTGGCACATAAAAGAAGAAAGACGATAGGACTCTTTTTTATTCATGCAGACGAATGTATGTATGTTTAAGTTTCTTTAAATCCCAGAAAAAGATTATCAAGGCAACGAAATCGACTTCGACAAACCTGAAGGCAAAACCCGAATTACAAAATTCACTGTCAAGCTCAAATTAACCATGCGAAGCCATTTTATAGCCCAATTACGATTAATAGACGTCAAGGAGATCTAACCTTTAACAGAAGAAGTCAATATTACTATTGAAGTCTATTATTTCAACTGGAAAAGACCGAAGCTCTCAGCTGATTGAGTGTTTGACCGTCATTCAGACTGGACGGTCAATATTGTCCCAGCTGGTTTGCAATCACTTCAACTGAGAATTGGAAAAAGGGTCAGCATGTTATTGGCTCCGAAAGTCAAAAATGCTGTTTTCTGAGAGAAACCAGAACGATTTCGGAAAATGAAAGATTATATGGGACTTTTCAAATTTCTTGTTATTTATTAATCTTAGCTTAGTTTTACCAAAAGGTCACAAGTAGGGCAAGCACATCTGGGAAACGAGATCAAGCTGTTTTTCGTAAATTTAGATCTTGTAAATTAACATCGAACATTTTTACTTATTCATGATTTTTTCCCTTCCGTTAATTAATAAGTTAGCGGATTATGCCGTGCCGTTAACACAAATAAATAATGGACCATTCCGTTTTAACTGTGAACAAAGACGGAAGAAAAAGATATATCTTTAATCATTTCACCCCAAGCAAAGCAATAAAGCCACTAAGATGCAAGGGGTTGCTCGCTGTAGAAGAATTAGAAAAGAGAAACGTCTTTATTAAGGAACAAGAACAAAAGACGAGTAATTATGAAGACAGTAGATAGTGATTGACATTGCATTTAAATTTTTGTAGATTAAAGTTGGCTGGAAAGCGTGAAGCCGGAAGGGAGTTCCACAAGCTAGAAGTGCGAGAAAAAAACTGTTAGCATAAATATTTATGACCACATTAAGTTAGTTCATTTGTAAATTAATAAAATCTCATCGCTAGTTTGGTATTGCGCTTAAACTCAAAAAGCCTAAGCTCATAGCGAAGAACTCAACCAAACAATTACCATGAAAGTATTTATAGAAAAGGCACAGGGAGGCAACTTTTCGGCAGTGGGAAAGTAACTGAAGCTGAGATGCTACATCAGGACCAATAATATTGCAGATTCTCCTTTGGATTTTATCAAGGATCTCTAGATATATGGCAGGAGTATCAGACCATATGTGACAATAATATTCTAAGCATGGACGAATGGTAGACTTATAGATATGTAAGATAGAGTCGAGAAAGAAAAATTGTCTAGCAGTTTTACTAAGCTTATATTTTCAAAGAGCAGATAATAAAATTTTATTTACGAACGGGTTTTGGGTGAGTAATTTTTTAAATGTTTTTTACGGCTTATCAACCTTCTGTAAGTTAATTAAAGCCAAGTGAATAATGTATTAATAATTTCTATCCTTGGATTGCATGAATGAATTTTTGTGACTGATTATTAAATTAATAATTTTTGGAGATAATAATGATTATCATATACCAATCCTATTTAACCCATATTTGGGGAGAGAGGTGAATTGATACTTCTTCCAAGGATATTTGGCCGTAAGTGAAGTTAACGTAACCGACAGGAATTCGAATTTAAGACTCCACTTTCTCATCCCGACCTGTTATACATTACACCACCCGCACACCCAAACTTACAGCACTTGGTATTTCAAAGCGGTCACCCATCTATGAACTGATTAGCTCCAACGTTGCTTAACTTAGGTGATCGGGCGAGATTGACTACAAAATGATAATAAAAAGCAACAATTATTTTTTTTTAAATCAAATTTAAAATGAAATACAAAGAAGTAATTTTTTAAAAAAATGCATAAATATATAATATTATGAAAATCTTAGAAGCGTCTTTAAAATTTACTATTCATTGGTTGTAAGAAACAAAAAAACTTCATTAGAACCAAAGCAAAAGGCACAGAAGAGTTATATGATATCTGTCCTCATGAAGGGCAGTGAATATTGGACAATCTACTGAAAGATGAAGATGACACTTGAAGCAGAAGAAATGTTGTTCTACAGAAGGATGTTGAGAATATCATGGACTGAATATGTGAACAACGACGAAATTTTAGAGAAAATGGAAACAAAAACGTAAGTTATACTTAACACCAGGAAGAGACAATTTGAAAGAACACATAATGAGGAAAGAGAGCTTGGAAAATCTGATACTCACAGGACAGATTGAAGGCAAGAGGGAGAGAGGAAAACAACTCATAACCTACATAGTAAATGAATGACGGAGAAATAACGGAGAGGCAAAACGAGCTACAAAGGACAGGAAATTGTGGAGAGCCATGATCGCCAACGTCCTGAAGTGACACGGTACATAGAAGAAAAGAATGCGCTGAGTAAATGGATGGTGAAATAAGGTTTAGGAGAGATAGCATAAAAACAAAATTTATTAAGAGCTAAAATGGACAGGAAATTGTGGAGAGCCATGATCGGAAGAGACACAAGAATAATGCGTGCACTTTTTAAGGAAAATAATAATTTAACTTTCCTTGGCTAAAAGCCATTTTTTCTCTTCTTCATCTAGAAACGGGTCGGCGGAATTTTTGGAATAACTGATGAAGTTCTGTGAATGAATGGATGGATGTGTAACGTAACTGATATCGGACGGAATTAGAAATCTTGGCTTAATGTCCTGTGGAATTGAACGTAGGACATTAAGGGAATATACGGGTTCATGACTTTCTCCATTGCGCAGTCAACAAGAGCGGTGATTCCCAACCGATTTGGGGCCATGTCCAATTTTATTTTTAAAATTCTGATTCCCCCACTTTAATATTTAATTCTTACATATTCAAAATTTGACTGCAATTCATGTGAAGGAAGCTTAAAAGGCTATAAACTTGGTCTCGAAACGAGCCTCCAAAGACCATGGCAGCCATGAAAGAGAAAAATTAAAAAAATACAAAAAGACAGTTATATATATATATATATATATATATATATATATATATATATATATATATAGTTTCAAAACATATGAGAGAGAACTGAAAGGCAGAAATATCAAATATTTGAATGAAAGCTTATTTTTTTTATATAATTTGATCATTTTAATCATGAAATAATAATGCAAAATGAAATTTGAGCTCACGTTGGTATAGGAAATCGAAGGGTGCACATCCTATGCATACCCCCACCAAAATATTACCATACCCCACCGGTGGGGCACACGCCTGACATTAGGAATCATTGGTCTAGGGGAATTGTCGATAGTTTCTTTGTCCCGAGCGCTTTTTCAACTAACCCTTTTAACCCTGCGACACTGAACAATTTAAACCCTTCTCCCTGATATCGGATTAAATAATCAACAAGAACAGTTGTACCCAACCGTTTTTGGACCATGTTTTTGTTATTTCTAAAATTCTGGTGCCCACCCTCCCCTGTAATATTTAATTCTTATATATTCAAAATTCCCATGTAGGAAGCTCAAAAGGTCATTAACTTGGTCGCCAATCCTCCAAAAGACCATGGCGTCCATGAAAAAGAAAAATTAAAAAAAAACAAAAAGACAGTTATATATATATATGTAGATGCAATCGTCCGGCTACGAGTGTTGTTTTTTTATCTCGGCTATTTATATATACGGGTCATATCCATATCTATTGTCCTCATCATTGTCGCCGGCCTTCTTCAGGTGGTTGAAATGTCGAACTGAACCCTTTATTTCGCTCACCGGGGTAAACTGTTCTAGTTCCACGTGCCATGTTTGACGGATGTCAGTTATCAGTTATCTCCTGCTAATTTCCCTCTGAAAGTTCTCCACTGCCTTAACTCACACTCTTTGGGTCATGTCACTGGATCTAACCAACGCCTTTATCCACTGTGCCATGTGTCCTTAAGAATTTCTGGGTATTATGATATAAACCTAATATCCTCAGCAATCATTTTTACCAGTGCTCATGTTGCACGCATTTTATTTGCTTGTTTTGATCTCGACCAAATCTAACTTGACGCGTGTTGAACAGTTTTTTGAATGCGATGCGAAACGCTTTTCAACCAACGGCCAGTGATGCCTATTTTTGAAAGGAATGAAATGACCGAATGTCCCAGGAACCCACGACACCCAATCTCAATAGGCATCACGTGACACGTCCAACCATTTTCCATACACTCGGCATGCAGTGACTCGTACCGGTTTTTCTTTAGTTCGTGCGCCTCCACCCTGTTCTCTTCCCAAGGGACTGTTAATTCTATTAGGAAGACAGTCTTTTAGAGTCGGACCACTACACAATGTCGGGACGCTTGTCTGTCTAAAAGCGATGTGTATTGGAAATTTTAAGGATGTCATTAGATCCACTAAAACCTTCCAATCACTGGCACCACTCAGCGGCTTTATATTGGGGTCTGTTTATATATATATATATATATATATATATATATATATATATATATATATATATATATATATATGTAAGCAAATATATGGATATAGATCCGACAGTATGAAGAAAAATATACGGAAAACAAACAAAAATCCTAATATGCAATTATGCTGTTTTAATGTTAACATAATGTCAATCGAGCTTATCTAATATTTTTTCTTCGAATACGTTTTCACAACATCGCCCACGTGACAACGACGTGATCATATTAAAAAGGAACGCTGATCTTATAAAAATTTCAGTTATCTGTTTGGATTAGTCTTGCTCTTGTGTCCCTCGTCTTTTTCATGTTGAATTTGAATATAGTCTGATGTTAATTAGGTTTTATGAATATGTCCTGAAGATGATCTATTAGACCGAAACGTCCGACATTGACATTATATTAACATTAAAACAGCATAATTGCATATTAGGATTTTTGTTTTCCCGTATATTTTTCTTCATATATATATATATATATATATATTCACACGCTCTATCTCTCATATTGAGCACATTATCCCATAAATATAGCACACCTTAAGAATATATTTCTTCATATATATATATATATATATATATATATATATATATAGTTTCGAAACATGATAGAGAACTGAAAGGCAGAAATATAACATATTTGAATGAAAGTTTATTCTGTAATATAATTTGATCATTTTAATCATGAAATAATAATGCAAAATGAAATTTGAGGTCATGCAGCCGAAGGGTACACATCCTACGCCCCATGCCCCAACAAAATATTACCATGCACCATCGATGGGGCATGCGCCTTACGTTAGGAATCATTGATCTAGAGTAAGCTCTCTCAGCTTGAATCGCAACCAATCTAAGAGAAGGACTCCGCTGAATTTAAAATCCGTTGAAATGTCTACAGGATACCACCCCACAATTTGTTTTGAAGACGCTCATGTCAATTAAGAGATAATATAAAAAAGGAATCTGTAGACAGTTACGATCGCCTACGTCTTGAAGGGAAAAGTTATTGAAAGAGAAACTGCGACGACTAACCCTAACCATAGTTTGCGAAGAAAAGTAAACACGAAAAGAACAGAAAAAGCGGTAGTTTTGAGGTGAACATGATTTCAAATAGAAATTCCAACTGGATTTTTACGGTGTTGCTTTAGGCGTGGCCATAGAATCTGTTGAAGAGAGATTCCACCAACAATCCAATATTTCATTTCCTCTTAGATTTTAGAGGGGAAAAAAAGGAAAATTCTGTTGGAGATTGATTCATGAACTGCAAGAATTTAGGTAAAGTTATTGGTGCCTAATAGAAGCAAGGGGTGTATGGAATCAGCAAGACAAGTTCAAATCCCGACCTCGTCTGTTCCGTTCATTTTCTGCTAAGCTTATGGGAAAAAAAGCATGAATCTATATCGTCTCTTCCGAACTAAATAGCATAGTGGACATGCCTTCTCTGGCCTTGAATAACAACTAATTGAAGAGAAGGAAACTGGAAATTCAAAATCGAAGACAAGGAAACGAGAAACTATATTACTATCCGACACCAGAAGTCTAGGCACATTCGCAGATTTCGAAAAAAAAATACAGAAAAGGAATCTCTGGCAGCCATAACCTTCTAAAATCTGGTAAGGAAAGGCGCGTTTCGTATAAAACGGTAGGTTGGAATAAACGGACAGGTTTGAAAAGAACTCATGGCAATTCAGAAATAATAAAGGAATGTGTGGAGAGCCATGATCTACATTTTTATGAAGTATGGCAATTCACAGATTGTCAGCGGAGAACCGTGATCGCCTATGTCCTGAAAATAGACAGCATTAAAAAAAAAAAAAAACACCCAACTCGCTTTAAGAATCCATTGGAATTTTTTAAAAAATGTCGGATAAAGAATTAGACAAAGTCTTTAAAAATCACAAGAACGATTTTACAAATCATTCTTGTGATTTTTAAAGCCTTCGTATATTTCTTGGTGTAAAGCTAGTCAGTAAGACAGTCAGAGAAAATGTTAGCGTGCATGCATGGACTGACACACTCTCAAGCCTGTCAGCTCATATACAGTCATGATTTTGCTCCCGCTGGTTTCTGACTATTGCCACCGAACGAGGACATTTATCGAGGGATAAGATTAACAAAAACACTACAAGGTTACTAATGATAACCCCAAAAGAGAATCTTTCAAAGTTTTTGTATAGGTTTAAAAATGCGGGGATAAGAACGAGAATGTGGCTTTACGGTGTACCAATATAAGAATGCGAAAGCCTCTTTTGACAGACAGGATTTCAGATAGATTGAATGAACTCGATGCCAAAAACGTGCTTTTTGGGTCGACTGAGGATCGAACTCTCGCTAAATCGTACATTGGTCTACGAAAATAATGCTCAGAAAACAGCAGGTGGCCATAGAAAAGTAAATCTGTTTCGTTGGCGTGGATACAAAGTTTTTGAGCCTCATGGGAAAAAAATCGACGCCGTCAAGACTATAGAGAAAGAATGACACTTCGCGGTTTGTGTGGTCGATAAGTCTAAAATTTCTTGAATATGGTTGTTTCTATGCACTTTCAAGAGAGTTTTAGATTCCTTGATGGTCTTTATTCAAGGATTACGTTCAATAATCTTGTGCTTTCAAGGTATGTTGGTCTACTAAAGCCAGGTTTATAACCACAATTGTCAATGTGGCCACCAAATTAGTCGTGTGTTTCGTGAATTGACACGAAAGCTTTTCGTTTTGCCGCCCGCGTGTGTCTAGAATTTTGGTCAACGTTGGAGTTGCATTTTGTTGTTTTTATTGTTGCTGTTTCTTGGCTTTTTTTCCTAAGGTTTTGTTTTTT
>CAHIKZ030004613.1:805000-810000 GCA_903632075.3 Acanthosepion pharaonis | reverse complement strand
TGTGCATGTGAAAGAGAGAAAGAGAGAAAGAGAGAAAGAGTACATGTGACTTAGAGAGGGTGTGCGTGTGAGAGAAAAGAGAGAAATAGAGGAAGATTATATGTGACTTAAAGAGAGAGGATGTGTGTGTGAGAGAAAGAGAGAGAGAGAGGAAGAGTATATGCGAGTTAAAGAGAAACATTGTGTGTGTGCGAAAGAAAATGAGAATTTGACAGAAAAATAGAGAGAGAGAGAGAGAGAATGTGAAAGAGAATGTGAGTGTGAAAGACTGTATGTGTGCTAAAGTGAGAGATTTTATTCGTGAGTGAAAGGGACAGTGTATGTGGGAGCGTCCGTGCGTGAAAGACCGTATGTGTGAATTTGTGAATTCGGTCGAAAGTAGGAAAAGAAACCCCGACGTCAAAGGCAACATGGCGGACCGGAAGTTGTCTAATCTTTTGACAGTTCTGATTGAGGAGACAAAAGTTTAAGACACGGAATAGGAGGAGAAAGAGGAAGAGAAGAAGGAAAATAGGAGGAGAAGGAGGTCAGTGGGGATGAAGAGACGAAAAAAAAAACAACTCATCTCTCGGCAGTTGTTTACTATATGTTTGGACATGCGCACACAGATAGAATAACATGTTGAAAAATCAAAAGAAAACGCTTAAATCCATTACTTGAGTCTTTAAAATTGTACAGAATATACGGCCACCTCATAGGATAGGAATCCAATCACAATTAAAACAATAATCAATCCATTTTAAAAAAAGATATATTATTCGTTTACTTTTGCTAGATTTTGAATTCTGCCACTTTGTGTCCCCTTTATGTTTCGACTGACCTTTCAATCATCTAATGAATATTCATGAACGTTCTCAAATTTAAAAGCCTTGATAAACCAATAACATCCTTGCTTTTGTATATAAAAACATGCAGCAAAATAAATCCCACATTACCTTGATAAAGTCCTTCGGTAGACGAAACTCGTTGAAAATAATATTTTGTTCCACTTTTTATTAATTTTGTTCCTTTAAACTATTTCTGAAAATAATGTACAGAGATATAAGTATATATGTTATTTGCATTTTTAATGCCATTACTTTTCAAGAAGTAGGTGGTCATGTCTCTCCACAGCTTCTTTTTTCTCTTTTTATATAACTGTGAATTACAATGAAAAGATAAAGTGTTTTCCGATGTTTTCTCCGGAGTTTTCAATGCAAAAACAGTCTTTTTCCAAGATTGTAGGACACCCATATCTAGACCCTGCCTAACCTGATATGTAGCCCCTAGGAAAACAGATGGATTCATGCCTTTCCTAAAAAAATATTCGCGAAAATGACCGCAACGGATGAGACGCTGTCTTGAAATCTATCTATCTATTATCCCTCTCCCTCTCCCTCCCCCTCTCTCTCTCCCTCTCTCTCTCTCTCTCTCTCTCTCTATATATATATATATATATATATATATATATACATGGAGAGAGAGAGTGGGGGAGAGGGAGAGGGATGATATATATATATGGTGTGTCAAAAATACTTGGAGACGGATGGCTTACACCAAAACTACGGCAAAAATCCATATAAACTTATGTCCGCAAATCCTTCGTTTTTTGCGTTATTGAATTATTTTACGTTAGATTGTGCTGTGTTGCCGTGTAGACTAGGTTATATTTGTTATTCGTGTACATTTTTGGTTAGTCTGTCTTCAGCGAATGACGTGAGAGTTTCCTGAGAAGGGTTCCATTTTACAATGGCAGGATATTCATATCGTGAGCGCGCAGATATTACATAAGGCTGCGTGAATGGTAATGGACACGAAGCTGCACGTCTGTATCAGATTGCTTTTTACAGACCGAGCGCATCCGAGTCATCCAGCCTTTGCAGCTGTTTATCGTCGCGTTGCTGAGACAGGATGCGTGGCACCATAAACTATGGATCGAGGAAGACCGAAATCCGCTCGTACGCCTGACCACGAAGAACTCATTCTACAGGCTGCCGGAGATGATTCAGGTATCAGCACACGTCAAGTTGCCCTAGCATGTCGTACATCCCATAATACAACATGGAGGGTACTTCAAAAGCAACTCCTGTATCCGTATCATTTGGAACGGGTTCAGAGATTTTACCCTCTGATCACTCACCATAGGATAACTTTTGCCGGCGGTTTATTAAACAAACTGTCGATCTGTTGTTTATCTCTTCAGCCTTGATTATGGATGAGGAAATATTTGGAAGAGATGGAATAATAAATTTACACAACCAACATTTGTGGACGGATCAGAATCTCCATGCTACAATAGATGCTAGACACCAGCATCAGTTTACGATTAATATGTCGACTGGTGTTGTAGGTGACTGTCTGGTAGGTCCATATGTTTTCCCTGGATGTCTTACAGGAACTGTCTACAGGGACTTTATTTTGAACACACATCCAGACCTGCTAGAGGATGTACTCCTGCAAATAGGAAAATGCATTTTGTTTATGTATGATAGGGCATCAGAACATTTTAGTTACATTGTTCGCGATGCACGTATAACATGAAAGATTATATTTTTCGTTCGAATGCTACCTGAATTTTTCCTCCCACTAAAAAAATAGTTTCCATGCCTGATGATGACCGGAGGGCCCGTCGAAAGTACTTGCATATTTAAGAAAGACCTAATAAAGTTTATAATATTAAAAAAACAAGGATAAGTGGTTTCGTCACTTTATATCATTAACTTTACTAATTTACTTTTCGTATGAATGATTCATTGTAATATAAATTAAATTGCACTACATATTTGACATATATATATATATATATATATATATATATATATATGTGTGTGTGTGTGTGTGTGTGTGTGTGAACATTGAAATCAACATTCAGAGGCGACAAGCTGTTTCATGCTAGACGTAATCGTCTAGCATGAAACAGCCTGTCGCCTCTGAGCGTTGACTTCAATGTTCACTTTTATATTTATATTTACATACACTCTATCTCTGATATTGAGCACTTTATCCCATAAATATAGCACACCTCAAAACTATATTTCTTCATATATACTAGCAGTATGGCCCGGCGTTACCCGTGCTTGATTCAAAAATCGTACGACTCATACAGCAATCGCTATCACTTGACTTAAAATATATTTGCCCTTCCTTGCCTTTAAAGGAGTGCCCTTTACCGTGCTGATGTTGCTACATGTCTTACTTCTTGCCTATCTCACACTGCGAATTGTCCCTAAGCTCTATACTAAACATTAAATTAGTTACGAAAAAAGAATTAAACAAAATTAACACAAAACGATCAGCTTTAAAAAAGAACTCGTAACTGGAAAAACCGAATGAAAAAAGAATGTTAACAACAAATACTTTTTCACACCCAACCCAGTTCTGCGGAATCAGAATCAACGTTGAGTTTAAGCAGCTTTCAAAAACATTCTCCCATGGCTGCATACCAGAAAGAAAATGGCTCAACACCATACAATATGGTAGATCTTTTCTGAACAAAACATCACCTTATAGTAGTGGTCGAACTGTGTACACCTGAAAAGTGATTCTTATATATATATATATATATATATATATATATATATATTAGTGATGGTATTTTGTCTTCGGATCTAATAAGGTTATTTCATTTATTACTGCTTTATCTTCAAAATCACAAGTCTTAAATTCAGTTTACAGTGCTATTTAATCCATAGCCGGAGGGAGAGAAGTGACAGATTCATGTATTAATGCAGAATAGACTCGCCTGGAATTTGATGATATATAAATGGCTCAGAAATATTTCTTGAGGTTGATATGCAATTCTGACTTCACTGGTTAGTTATTGCTTATTCAGATGCTCTATACTGAAATAAGTGTATCAATCCATAATTTTCATAATCCCACAAGGGATGATATGTCGTTAAATATATTGGCAGGTTTATATGCAATGTTGAAGTATCTGGTAGGCTAATGTTTACTCATGTTTATCGGCTACAGATACACCTTGCCCTTCGACGTTAATTGGTTCCAGAAGTCGCTACTTAGGTCGAAAAACGGCTTGTGTCCAAATAAATACACTATAAACCGCAAATAAGCACTCCCCAATGCCTATTACGGTATTTATGATATGTACCTACAGTATTTTGAATAGAATAATTAATTTCCACCTTATCTTCCAGTGAAATAGCTTTACACTTAACATTAGCACTTGCACTGGGACTTTTTTTTCGGAGCCATTGGCAAAAATGTACTCTAAATCACAATTGAAAATGTAATTGAAAGAACGTCAACGGCAGAGCACAGATGTAAATCAGTCCGGATTCATAGTCGGCGTTAGACCGGATAAAACGCACGAGTGCCGCCTGCTGGCAGGAATTTAAAATATGAACATCTGCTGGACACAGTTTATTATACTAATTGTTTTGTTTTTTGATGATTCTATTATATATATATATATATATATATATATATATATATATATATATATATATATATATATATGACCTGACGATTGCGTCTAGGATGAAATAGACTGTCACCTCTAAGTGTTGACTTCAATGTTCACTTTTATATTTACAAACGCTCTATCTCTTATATTGAGCACTTTATCCCATAAATATAGCACATCTTAAGACTGTATTTCTTCCTACACACACACACACACACACACACACACACACACACACACACATATATATATATATATATATATATATATATATATATATATATATATATATATATATATATATATGTTTGATTAAATAATATAGACAAGTTTTGATTAAAAAACATGTATCATTATGGTGATTTTCTTTCGTCTTTCAACAATAATGTTATTAAGCTTATCAGACGATATGAAAAGAATTTGCTTAAAATAAATAGAAGAAATTTTTAGATTATTTAATGAAACATGCATTAATGAAAAATGCTGCCTAAATACACACACAATAATATATATTTATATATATAGAAAATGCTAATGTTAAGCGTATATATATATATACATATATATATATATATATGCTAATGCAACGCTCTTC